>CM046377.1:851500-866766 GCA_025413485.1 Ficus microcarpa | reverse complement strand
ATAAACTCATATTTACTCTGTCTCTTAAATTTTGAATTTATCCCATTTAATTTCTTTTATAAGAAATCCTTTAAAAAACATATGGTTAAAAGAGAGGAAATTAGTCTCATTTGACCACTCTGATTAGAATTTCAGTTAAAAAAACTCAAAAGATTAAGTGTGCTCATTTTGTCTCCTCCTTTTTCTTTTCCACGGAAATTATAACATTTTCGATTTGAATGGATTCAAAATTCAGGAGGAAAGTTTTTTTAAAGTTCAAGAGAGATAAAGTGAGAGTAAGGCGAAATTAAGGGAGCATAAGTGCAAATAATTAATAAAAATGGAACAATATAGGAAATAAAGGAATCAATAATTCAAGGTTGGTTTGTTTTCCCACTTTGTTCTCTCCATTTCCCACTATAAAAGCATATAGAAAGCCCAACATAAGAGAACATGAGCAAAAAATAAATAAAATGCCGATGGAGAAATATTGGAGGGTCCATACATTTACTTTGTCACTAGTACTGCTGTTTCTCTTTCCAGTAATCCATGGCTGGGGATATGATGGACATTACACAGTTTGCCGGATTGCTCAGGTTCTTCTTCCATATCTATCTGTTTGGCTCATAATGTTTTCAATTCAATTAAGATAATAATACGAATCCAAATGGAATAGTACTTCTAAACAACTCGACTCGGAGGGTCGGGCTGCGAATTATTGGGTAGGTTCATTTCTTTGTTTCACGATCAACCCGCTGAAAATCGGGTTGTGTAACGCTTTCCCCGCTTAATGAGTGGTTTGGTTTGTTTTTGATTCATAACGCTAGGCTCGGTTGAGCAAAGCAGCAGCGGATGCTGTAGCGAAACTGCTTTCTGAAACCACAGAAAATGAGTTGGGGAGTCTATGCATATGGGCAGATCGTGTGAGATTTCGTTATCAATGGTCAGCTCCACTTCATTATGCGGACACTCCTGATTCGCTTTGCACTTACCAATATGAAAGTAAGTTCTTCCACAGCCTGACAACTTTGCCTTACCTTTTGCCTTTTTTTTTTTGCTAAATTTATATTTCATACTTTTGTTTTTTGTTTCTCCCCACCCCATTTCTTTCTCCAAATTTTCCGTATTTGCTGGTATATCCTTGAACTGTACTAGATTTGCACCCCGGCCCTTTTGTTTTTACTCCATACTTTGGTCCTTATCATATTAAAATCTAGGCATTTAGTCCTTTGGATTTGAGGGCAATTAAAGACATAATCAAGAATCTTCGTCTACTAATTAATTTGTGGAATTTGGTACCATTTTTGTATGTTTTTATTATTTTTTACAAGATTTGTTGTCATAGGCAGAAAAAAGTTACTATCCAAATATAAAATGTGTTTACTGCCAATATTAAAACAAATACGGTAAAATCTAGTACACACGGCGATAATTATTACTAAATTGAACTAAAAAAAAAGATTCCTGGAATTTTAGTATTTTGTTAATGTGATGTGATCCGCTTATTTCATATTTTTAAAGATTTCACAGGAAAATGACCTTTTAAAGTAATTTTTAACAAATGTTCTGAGTTTTTTTTTTTAATTTAGGAAAATAACCGTTTTAAATGGACTATTAGTGATGGATTGTTTGATGATATATCATTGATATGCTTAGTGGTCGCTCACCATCAATTAACATGAAATATTAATGTACCGGATTTTCGGCACAGGGCTACTATAATTATACACTAATTGACTATCGTAAAATCCAATAAAAATAAAAAAAATATAATTTTGAGTATATAAAATTCAGTAAAATAAAAAAAAAAATCATTAACCTAAAAAAAAAAAAAGTTCAGCTATTTAGTTTGATGAGGGACCAAAAACACGGTCACCGACCTAATTTTTCCTTCTTTTTGTGGGCATTGGGAAAAATAGGTTTGTGGGACCACAATTTAAAAGCATGGAGAAATCATTTTATAGAGATTTTTAGAGGGCTCGTGTTTGCTACAATTTTGGAACTTTTACGGAAAATTTAAAAACATGTACTTCTAGTCACTATAGTTGGACATCAATTGCAACGTTTTTTTTTTTATTTTTTTATTTTTTATTTTTTTATTTTTAAACTTCTGCTTAACCATGGTAAAGACATAGCAACTAAACTAGGCAATTATCAACATTTATCGGCAGATCCTGATAACCACAAGAATAATAATAATAATATATAAATCCTAGAGGATGTGATCATAGAATTGTCATGTAGTTCGAAGAACTACCACAATAGACGAAAAAATGAATAACATTATATAGACATTGGCATTTGCATTGGAGATGGTCTAACGTACTAAAACTGTGGTCAATGGTGTTCAGGGGACTGCAAGGATGAAAATGGTATGAAAGGAAGATGTGTCACAGGGGCTATTCAAAATTACACAGCCCAGCTTCTTACTTACAAGAACAATTCTCCTCATCAATCTCAATGTATTTTCTTGCACATAAAATTCAAAATTTTATTTTGTAACTTTTATTTGTTCTTTGTCCCCCCCCCCCCCCCATTTCATATTCTAACGTTATATTTATTTTTTCGTCCAAAGATAATCTCACGGAAGCTCTTCTGTTCCTTTCTCATTTTATGGGAGATGTTCATCAGGTATGACACAACGTTTAGTTTTGGCTTTTGACATTAGAAACTAGCTTTTGGCCTAAGTAAATTTTTTTTTTGGGGTGCTATTATAATTAGCTTTTGGCCTAAGTACTTTTTTTTTTTTTAATGACGTTATATTAAAGAGAATTTTCAGTGGGAGTTATTTGGCCACATCTAAATTTACAATTGCCTAGGATGTGGTGCATTTTCACATGACATATGTGTACGTCTATATATTTTGACTACCACCATAAGATCTATTTAGTTAAATATATATATATTTTCGTGTAAAACTATATCTCCCACTTATTAGGTTCCTCGGTGGTAAGTTTTTTGGTCTTTGATAATATGTTGTTCGCCTTATATTTGCACAGCCTCTACATGTGGGTTTTACCTCGGACAAGGAGGCAACATGATTAACGTTCATTGGTACACAAGGAAACAAAATCTCCACCATGTGAGTCCAATTACTTGCCATTTATTTATTTATTCATTACTGCTCTAACTTTAATTTTTAATGCAAGTTGATTAAAACTAGCAAAAAATAATCTCATGTAAATTAAACGCTTTCTAGGTTTGGGATGACAACATAATTGAGACAGCAGAGGAGAGGTTCTATCAATCTAATGTGGAAGAGCTGATTAATGCAATTCAACAAAATATTACGGTATATTGTATTATTTACACTACGGATTTTACTGAACTTGGGATTTACCAAGTTTCTTTCATTTTTTTTTAAGCTAGTTTATTTATTTATTTTTTTTTGTAATTTTTGTTGATGCTAGGTTGAATGGGCAGATCGAGTTAAAGGCTGGGAGACTTGCAGTTCGAACAAGACAACTTGCCCGGATATGTATGTTATACAACTTTTAGAAGGACAAAGAATATTGAATTTTTCTTTTCTAATTTTCTTGTTTGGTACTTTGTTCCGGGAACGAAAATTTTATTGATGGAGACTTTAGTATTAGTCAAATATAAATTATGTTAGGCGTATCTCAATTTTAATCGAAAGATTTCATAACATAATACGGGAGTTGTCATTTTTTAATTTGTTGTTAATTATTAAATAATTGAGAACTTCTTTATTATGTGAGTTAATATATAAAAGTAGTAATACTCATTGAAAATTGCCTCGATGGAACTGTTTCATTTCCCTATTGCACGTGATCTTCCCGTGGGCTTTTGATCACCAATCAAATTGAAGTTTTTGTTACATTAGAGGAATAATGTAACATTATTTAATTTAAGGGAAAAAAAAAAAGTTTGGTGAAGTTCAGTGCCAATTATTCTATTATTTTCCCTGAAACTTGTATTTTTTTAACAGAGAGGTGTTTCTAATTGGCAGATATGCATCTGAAGGTATCAAGGCAGCTTGTGATTGGGCTTATAGGGGTGCATCTGAGGGTTCCGTACTAAAAGGTAAGGGAAACATCCTGTTTAAAAAAAAAAAAAAAAAAAAAAAACTGAATTAGTATTGAAAAAAAAGCTATCAGTGGTTACCATTAGATAAAAGCTGAAAAAATTTAAACCTACAAAACTTATTGAAAACCTCATTTAGTAATTTATATTAAGACTGCACATACGTTCCAAAAAAGCGAGATAAGCTATAACCTCACTGAAAAATTAGATTTGTTTCTTAGTGAAAACAGTAATATGTTATATGTAATGTCTCTTCATCATGCTGAGAGATTTTATCTCTTTGTATTTTTTGTATTTTTTGTTTTTTTGTTTTTGTTTTTTTGAGAATGAATAAGAGAATTAATAGAACTTAAACTTGTTACAGATGACTATTTTCTCACTCGTTTACCAATAGTGAATACGAGGTTGGCACAAGGTGGAGTTCGATTAGCAGCTACTCTCAACCGTATCTTTGGGTGACAGGTTATCTTTTCTAATAATTATTCAGTTAAATGATATTCTAGAAATTAAAATATGTAATCTAAACAGTGTGAAATGTGTTATGTATTTGTGGCTTAAAACTCTAAAGGTCGGTTGAATGCATTCGGTTATTAAGAGAATTTTTTACACTTTATTTTTTATTTTTGTCTTCCTACACTACTATAAAATGTGGATTTCACGATGGAGCTTTTACGACCGTTTTTAAAAAAATCATCATGGAAAATGCGACAAAAACATGGAGCGGAACAAAGTTTCCGAAAACAGTCGTGGAAGTCGAAGCTTCCACAACGGTTATAAAAAACCGTCATACAAGGAAGCTAAATTTTTTTTTTTTTATACCTTCCATGACGGTTTTTTAACCGTCGTGGAAGCTTCGGATTCCATGACGGTTAAAAACCGTCGTGGAAGTTAAAATTTTTTTTTTTTTTTTAGCTTCCTTGCACGACGGTTATTAAAAACTGTTGTGGAAGCTTCGGCTTCCACGACGGTTTTCGGAAACTCTGTTTCGCTCCGTGTTTTTGCCGCATTTTCCATGACGGTTTTTTAAAAAACAGTCGTGGAAGGGTCTATTTTCACAAAATTTTCTTTTTAATTTTTGGACTCTACCACGACGATTTTCCCAAATAACCGTTGTGGTAGGTACTAAGGCGGGAATTTTAAAAATTTTTGAATTAAATTCAATATTTTAGAGCGTGTATTAAAACCCAAAAAAATACCCTCTTTCCCACCCCATTACGTTCCGAGTCTTTTTCACTTTTTCACTCTCTAATATACACTCTAACTCCATATCCAAAGCCGCCCAATTTCCTCCCTCTATTTCTCTCTCTCTGCTCCCTCTCTACTTAAAATCTCCAAAAACTCGCTCTATCTCACCGCGACCCTTCTCTCTATCTCACCTCTCAAAATTTTCTCTTGGCTCCATTCTTCGACAGCCTCGTCCACCACTCACGCGGCCTCCTCTATTCTTCGACGGGTCCACCAAGGAACTCACACGGCTTTCCCTCTCTCTCTCACCGCACTTCGCCCGTACCCACTCCGCACTCCTCCCGTAAGCCGGTAAGTTGTAATGTATATTGCTTCGTTAATGCATGCATTTGGGAATTTTTCGTCCAAAATGTTGATTTTGTTGATTGTGGTTGTTGTAAAATGTTAATAACCAAAATGTTGATTTTGTAGATTGTTAAGTTGGGAATATTCAGTCCGAAATGGCCAAAATCCGTCCCCTACATTTTCGGTGATTGTTCATTGTGGTTGTGTTTTAGATTGAATTAAATTGGTTGGGGAAGACAAGGATTTATGAATTTTTCGGAAAAAAGAGTTGATTTTGTGATTTAAATGTTTTTGAGGAAATGAAACAAATTCGTAAATTTTTTTTGTTGTTACCTACCACGACGGTTTTTTGGAGAAACCGTCGTGATAGGGGGTTCCTATCACGACGGTTTCCTTGAGAAACCGTCGTGGTAGGGCAACTAACCACGACGTTTTCTTAAGGAAACCGTCGTGGAAGATTTCCTTACCACGACGGTTTTTTACGTAAAACCGTCGTGGTATGTTCTTAAATGTCCATATTTAAACCCTATTTTTGCTCATTCTACGACGGTTAAAAAATCGTCGTGGAATCTGAAAAGATTCCATGATCCTGGATTCCACGACGGTCAGAAAAACCGTCGTGGAAATGTTACCACGACGGTTAAAAACCGTCATGGTATCCACATTCTGTAGTAGTGCTAATTATAATGATTATTGTCATTTATATGCTTAAACTTTAGGATTGTTTCTATTTTGCACTCTAAACTTTAAAATCTCTCATTCATTGTCTCACTCAACCGCTTATATATATGTCAATATTAAAAACAGATGGAAAAAGGAAGGAAAGTGCAGTTACGGTATATTTTTGTTTTGTTTTTAATAAATTTATTAATAGGGATAGTGAGACTAATCTCCTATTTTCCTATCTGTTTTTAACCAAAAATTATAATAAAAGTGAACGTGAGACTAAAACAAAATTTAAGGATAAAGTGAGAAGTTAAGTTTAGGGAGCAAGACATGAATGACGGGACATAGATAGACCCTATATTAGCTATGCGTGGTTGTGTTTATGTTCGGTTCTTATCGAATTCCCGATGAAGAATTATGTAAACACCCTCAGTTTTGAAGCTTGAACGACATCTCCCATGGAGGAGAGAGAGAAATCCGAGAGAGAGACAGAGTGGGAAAAGAGAGAGAGAGTTGTCAGGAAAGAGAGAGAAAGAAGGAAAAGGAGGAAAAAGAAAAAGGAAAAATAAAGAGAAATAGTACGTATTACCCTTGGGCTTAATCATATAATAGTCTCCTATTAGTTTTCTACCAAGTAAACCACTTGATAATTAAATACTAAATTCAAATATTTCTATCACTTAATTCCTTAATTATCTCCACTACTTGGAATTTGATAAAAATAAAAGTTTCTCTCCTAATTTTCTAAGTATTATAAAGTTAATATGTTAGTGATTTGGTTTTAATATTTCCCATTGGATGGAGTTAAACTACAATTTGTTATTGGATTGTGGATTAAACTATGACTTTCAAAATTTATTTAATTCAAGAAACGGATTATCCTAGTCAAGTTTAATTCATTCAAGATCTTCCACTAATCTCATATCAATTTTACTGATTTTAGAATTAATTATTCCGGTCGTTATAATCAATGTCAATTCGTTGGTGGAACAACAGCTTTAGGATAGAGATGCTTTTTAAGAGGAATTAACGCTTCATTTAACTCAAGCACAGAACAATAAAACACTTTAGGTTGACGACAGGAGGCGGGATGTTTCTTTTACAGTTGATGAGCTTGGTTATCTGATCTTTGGCGAAGTTAAAAGCACTACTGTTCGTGTCTTTGGTGTTGGATAAAAATAGTCAATTTAATTAGGGGTGGGCATTGGATCGAAATCATGTTTTTTTAACATCCGTCGTCTCATTTAATTAGGAGAGAAATCCTTTTAAATCCTACAAATTAAATCCGATTTATTTTATTAATCCAAAAATTATTGGATTGGATTAGAATGGATGATTGGATTATACATGTTTTCATGACAAGAACTTGTTAAAACCTACTCAAAAGGACAAATCACATTTTGTAGACATCAATTTAATTTTCTATCATCCATTCATCGTATAACATTAATCCAAAATCACACAACATAGTAAATAACGTAAAAGCTTTAAGTTAATAAAACATGATCCTTATCCAAATTCAAAAAAAAAAAAAAGTTGGAAAAAGATAAACACAAAAAAAAAAAAGGTATACATACATTTATATCATCTAATGATTGGCATGACAAGCCCGCCAGGAGAAGCCATTTCCAATTTGTCAATCTATTTTGGGTTATTCAACCACAGCTATGACTTCTAAAAATATTAAAAGGAAAAAAAAAACAAAACAAAACAAAAGATAATAAGAAGACACTTTGTAATTAATCTTTTTAGAAGACAGATTCGAAAGCTATGAGTTTTAATCATTTTTATATATGAGATGAGATGTTTAAATATATATATATAGTTTTTATATTTGAAATTAATCAACTTACCAGTTTTGACCTTTCGAGTGAAAAGAGTTTTGGATAACATCAAAAATATTACCTTGTGTATATCCTACCTATATGGCAACGTAACAAAATGCCATGTGCCCTCCATCCTTATAAGTTTTCATATTCGAAATTAATTAACTTACTCGTTTTAACCTTTTCAAATAAATACGTTTTGGATAACATTGACAAAGATTACCTTATGTATATACTACCCTATCTACTCCATATGGCAATGTAGTAATACGTTATATGCCCTCTATCCCTATAAGTTTTCAGATTCGAAATTTATTTGCTTACTAGTTTCGAACTTTCCAGATTAAAAAGTTTTGGATAACATCGAAAATATTACCTTGTGTAGAACCTATCTATGTGGAAACGTAATAAAACGCCATGTGTCCTCTATCCCAATAAATTTTCAGTTTCGAAATTAATTGACTAATTACTAGTTTTGACCTTTCCAGCTAAAAGAGTTTTGGATAGCATCGACCAAGATATCCTTTTTTGTATATCCTTCTCTATCTACTCTATGTGACAATGTTATAAAATGCTATATGTGCCTTCTATCCCTATGAGTTAATCTCAAGTAAAAAGGCTTTGTACTTGAATCGTCCATTGCAATCACAATTTTCGTTAGCCAACCCAAAAAAAAAAAAGTAGTATGAAGATTAAGGTTTCGTTCAACATAGCTTCCTTGGTTCTCATACTAGCCATCATTGCGTGTAAGTTTCTCTCCATTTCTTATCTATTCACGTAAACATACAAGTAATTCTTCACAAGAGTTTCCATTTTTTTTTTTTTCAAAGAAAGGGCAAATTCACTTTTGAAAACTATTATGTTTCATGAGAACGTAAGTTGAACAATTAGACACTAATATGAATAAATATGTTTGAATAATTACCAAAAATCTGCTTGCAAAAATTATTTGTGGTTTAGGAAGAGATGTGCATGTTCAAATCCCATAAACAACTAGCTATGCAATGGTATAAGCTAATGTGACATATGTTAACATGATATTGGCTTATGTGTGCTTGTATATATGAAGGTGCGAAACTCTCATGGATGGGAGGAGTCGAAGCACTACAACAATGTGCTACCACCGATGACTGTTACAAAGCCAAAACAATGTGTGGAGGTGGACTTATAGTTGCTTGTACAGATGGTAGATGCATTTGCATTCATGCGGGTACTGACGATGCTCTAATCAAACCCGACCCTCCGATCTTATCACCATCTGCTAGAAATGAAAATGGATATGTTATTTATACTCCTCCAAATCAGTAAAGACTTTGTTACAATCCTATTGATGTAATAACTTCTGTTTATTTGAAACAGAAAGGAATAAAGAAATATGATTACTTGGCTTGTATGTTTTACTTGTTGATCAGACCACTACAAGAAATGTGACTTTAAGAGACCAAAGTTTTTGTTACCAAAAAAAATTTGGTAGCAGAAAATAGAGTTTCTGTTACCAAATTTTGATGGTTGAAAGGTGTATACATTTTGTTACCAATTTTGGTAGCAAAAACGACATAATCCGCTACCAAATATTTTTGGTAACAAATGGCAGGGTGGGAATCGAATTTTAGTTCCCGCTGATAACATTTTGCTACCAAAATACTATTTGGTAACAAAATGCTAAAATTTGCTACCAAAATTTGGTAGCAAATTGTAATAGTTTGCTACCAAAATTATTTGGTGGCAAAAAAAATTGGCGGTAGGCAAAATTTTTTCCCGGTAGTGTCATTTGCTACCAAATGAAATTTTGGTAGTAGAATATATATTTCCGCTACCAAAATTTTGGTAGCGCAATCGTATAGTTTGCTACCGAATACATTTTGGTAGCGAAAACAATTTTAGGAAGCAGGCAAAAATTTCCCCCTAATGTCATCTGTTATCAAAAATTTTTTGGTAACAAAATATTGTATTTTGCTACCAAAATTTGGTAACAGAATTTAAGTTTCTACTATCAAATTTTGGTAGCAAAATATGTTATTTTAAATCCAACCTTGTTTTGGTTGCAAAAATGTTGGCGGCAAACGAAAAATATTCCCGCTCAACTCATGTGCTACCAAATCTTTGTTAGTAGTAAAATAGTGCATTTTGCTACCAAAATTTGGTAACAGATATTGAGTTTCTGTCACAAAATTTTGGTAGCAAAATATATTAAGTTTACTACCGAACCTATTTTGGTTGTGAAAACGTTGGCGGAAATTTAAAATATTTACCGGGGATGGTTTTTCCTACCAAATTAAATTTGGTGAGAAAGTGATATATTTTGTGCTCCCAAATGTTGGTAGCAAAATATAATTTTTACCTACCAAACTGTAAATATATTTTGTGCTCCAAATGTTGGTAGCGAAATATATTATTTTTTGCTAGTATATATTGATGATAGTATCTTATTACTTTATTATATAGAATAAGATATATCATCGTCAAAGTTGTATTTTATATTATAATGGTGCTAAAAAATGATTTGAATTAAATTTTAACAATCAAATGAAAATATTTAGCATTTAAAAAAAAAAATACCGGTTGGGAGTACCATACTAAAATAAGGTCATAAAATATATGCTTTTAACTACTAAATTATTATTTGATAGTAAAATAAATGCTTTTTTTCCACCAAAATATTCTTGGTAACTATCTATATTTTAATTATACATAATACAAACCCATAACTTATTCACCATATTTCCCTACTTTTAGCAAATTAAAAAAGGCATCCTATCTTTCAAATACACTAACTCTCTATATATCTCTCTGTCTCTAACTCCCTCTCTCTATCCCTAACTCTTGACCTCTGTCTCTCTCTAGCTGGACGTCGCCTTCCTTCGCCCCACCGAAACCAGTCGGCGTCCTCCCTTCACCCGCCGGCACCAGACCTCCGTCGCGCTGTCAGCAGGCCTTTGTCGTCCCATAGCTGCGCCGGCACCATCTCCACCGTCCCCTCTCCACGCCGTTGCCGGATTCGCGGTAGCCAACCCTTTCTAGTCACTGGCGTCGAAAATGCAGTGACCAGCAACGGAAATCAAAGGAATCTGAGGAGGTAAAAAGCCAAACTGAAAACCCACAAGTTTTTATATGAAATCCCCTCACGAAGATTCAAATAATTTCAAAATACCCTAATTCTCTATCTTTCTGTCTCTAACTCTCTCTCTCTCTCTCTATCTTTAACTCTTTCTCTCTAACTCTCGACCTTTGTCTCTCTTTAGCTAGGTCTGGACTTCGCACCTTCGTTCGCACCTTCATTGGGGCGAACGGTGCTTCTGAGCACTCTCGACCTATGTGTGTATATTACTTTACCCCTCGCGATGGAATGAGCTTCTGAGCATTTCTCTTATAGGAACAATATTGGGCTCCTCCGGACTTTAAAAGGCTATTGTCAGCAAACTTGAAGACTTTGACAGCAAATGGGAAATTGATTAAGGTATGATGCAGATCTATATATTTTTTATGAAAATTTAGTGAATTTATTAGGTGAAATGAAATTAGTATCGAATAAGTAAGGAAGAACAGTGTCTGAAATTACGGGGCCTTGGCATGTGCGTTGGTTACTGTTACTTTTGAGATAATGAACAAATTGCTAAGCAAGTAATTTAAGGACTTGTGAATGAGTGCTGCATGTTGTTTTTGTCGATGATAACATTGTCTCTGTATATTTTTCCAAGATCAGATTCTGTTTGACAATGGTTTCCACGCATTTGGAGTGACAGTAGTTATCTTACAGAGGGGAATGTCCTATTGATATGGGAATCTCTTAGCGCAAAATTTGTGCTTAGGGAATATGAAAGATGAATATCCAGTAACTTTATGCAAGATTTAACTATTTTGATCCTGTATTCCAATTGGCTGCGTGAATTGGCTGATGGTTGGTGGCAGATTTTTCCTGCATGACACATATTAGGAGGTTTTTTCCTCCCTTTTCTTCTAGCCCATACTTATAAATATTTTTATATTTTTTTTTTTCTGAGGCAAGTTAATGAATTGAATCACCCATGACAAGTTTGGTTCGACTTATTAACAATCTTTGTTTGGCCTCGTTTATTTATTAACAAGTGTTCACTTCATTGCTTGCAAAGGTGATGTGTTAACATAGGCTGTTTTGGGTAGTTTGCTATTGTTGTGTGGCAAGGTGCTATGGTGGGAGGGGCATGCTATTAGGTTGGCTTTGTTGCAATTCTACGTCTCCATCAACGGAAATCAGGGGAAGCTCAGGAGGTAAAAATCTCAACTGAAAACCCACAAGTATTTATATGAAATCCCCTAATGAAGATTCAAATAATTTCAATTTATTTATTCCTCTGTGAACAGTCAAAAAACGACATCAAAGGGATGAAAAATTTAGCAAATATATTTTGGGATGTTTGAATATCTTAATGTGGCTTCAACTTTAATTATTGTTATAAAGGTTTTCATTTGGTTTAATTTAATCATTTTAAGTAGTTTATGTTGCTATTCCTCATCACTCCGTGAAGTTTTTCCACTGCTTTGCAGTCAAATGTTAATTTTTGGATTAGATGTTACTCTTGGTTTAACTCACTTTCGGTAAACCAAGAATACGTAAACAATGTAGGTTTTGTTTTTGTTGTTTTTTTTTTTTGTTGTTGGATTTCAGATTTATGGTTTGGTTTTAGATATGGATAAGAGTTGGATCTTTGTGACGAATTAACTTTCGGAGACGTATAGGAGTGGAGTGAAAAGATTTATTGAACAAGCACGCAATCACCTAGATGAGGAAGGAAAGTGTCGTTGTCCTTGTAAAAAATGTTTGAATTGTTATTCCCATCGAATCATCCTGGACCGAACCTCCCAGGCAATGAAGATCCGCCACCACCGCCAGCTCCGGCCCCAATTTGTTAGAGGTTTTTCTTATTGCAAGATCAAGTGTTTACTAATACAATATTTAGTAAGCCGTGACTCTTGGATTTGCTTAAGTATTACTATTTTAGTATTTTGTTTAAGATTCTAATATGTATCAAGATATTTAGAGAGATTTGGTATTTTGTTTTAATTAATATTTGGTATTTTGTCTATTAAATTTGAATTTCATACGTATATTTTGGGGGAAAATACAGGTATATAAATTTGTTTAAATTTTGGTGGCCACAAAATTCGGCACCAAAAATTTCAAAATTTTTTTGCCCTTTTTGCTACCAAATAGTTGGTGGCTAAAACATAAGAATTTGCTACCAAATACCTTTTGTTACCCAAATTTTGGTACCTAAATCTTGTATATTTGGCTATCAAAAATACATTATACTACCAAAATTTTGGTTTCTGAATCATGGGTTTTTGACTATGAAATTCCTTCTGCTACCAAAATATTCGGTAATTAAATCTCATGCATTTTGTTACCAAATATTTGGTAACAGAATCTTGTACAATTCGCTACTAAATAAATTTTGCTACCAGAAAATTTGGTAACTAAATCACATATTTTTGCTATCAAATACCTTTTATTACCCAAAATTCGGTAACTGAATCTCCTACTTTTCGCTACCAAAATGCATTTTGTTACCAAAATTTTGGTACCTGAAATTATAGACTTTTTGTTACCAAATATCTTTTGTTACCAAATTTTTTTGGTAACTGAATATCACATTTTTCGCTACCAAATACATTTTGTTACCGAACTCAATTTTGGTAACAAAAAGTTTTTGCTACCAAAAATTTGGTACAAATACTTTTTGCGACTGACTTTCGCTACCAATTTATTTGGTAACAAAACTTTTTGTTACCAAAAACAGAACTTTCAGCTACCGAATTTTTGTAACTGAAAATTGATTTTCTTGTAGTGAAAATACGTGTGTGTGTGTGTGTTTTTTTTTTTTTTTTTTTGGTTTTCCTCTGTTCGGGAGATTTTAAATTTTAATGCCTAACTAACCATAAGAAAATAAAAAATAGATACCCTTAAATAATAGAATCAAAATTTGTGAAATTTTCGCAGCCCTTTAAATGTTATAATAGTCCCTGCTAGTAAATCCATCCAATTAATAGACTGTTAAGATATGATTATGCTCAAGAAAGCACACATTTTTGGACTGCCTTAATGTCTCTTTGTTGACCATTTTGCGCTGTTAGGATTCACTACAAAAAATCAGGACATTTTAGTGACAATTAAGTTGTTTGTCACAGGAAAACTATTTCATGACTAAATATAAAATTTAACGACAAATGCACAACTTGTGACTGATAGTATTTAGTCATGGTAATGTTTGCAAACCTTAAAAAAGGAATAAATTATTAAGTAGGTTACTAAACTTTTTAAGTTTCTGCTATATCGCTATTACCACTCCGTTAATTTTTCGATGAATCCAATAGACAAACATAACAAAACAAAGCAATATTAATAATAATAACAATAATAATCCACGTGACCACCACATTACTCTTATGTGGCAAGTAATGAAGACATAATAAAAAATATAGGTAAGAGATTATATCTTTGAAGAATTTTTTTTTTTTTTTTCAAATTCTCCTGTTTTCTTCAAAATTTTTTGATTACGTAAATTTCAAAAAAAAAATTATTCACCTGACCTCCACATGCATGACTGTTATGTGGCAAGTAATGAAGACATAATAAAAAATATAGGTAAGAGATTATATCTTTGAAGAACTTTTTTTTTCCTTCAAATTCTCCTGTTTTCTTTAAAATTTTTTGATTACATAAATTTCAAAAAAAAAACTATTCACCTCTATAATTATAGGTATATGATAAAAAAAATTGATACTCACTAACGGATTTCATCCAAATATTAATGAAAAAGACTACTACAACTACATTTCTAATAGTACTTTAGGGCCATTCAAGTTATGAAAGATAGAACATTGATAAATATTGTATAAACTCAAAAATTGAGGCACTAAATGAGCAATTTACCCCGATTACTTTATAATTAATCTCTTTAGAAGATAGATTCGAAAGCTATAGAGTTTTAATCATTTTTATATATGAGATGAGATGTTTATATATAATATATATATATTGCTGAGTGCTACTCACATGCACTGCACTGTTGGACAGGGTAAAATTAAAAAATAAAAATAAAATAAAATAAAAAAAGATTTTTATTTTTATATTGTTTTTAAATCCTCTAAAGGGCTCAAGCACTATTACCCATCACACCTTCTCATTTCCAATTACTGCCGTGGCCACGAACTATTAATCCTCTCTCATTTCCCATGACTACA
>CM046377.1:786997-851400 GCA_025413485.1 Ficus microcarpa | reverse complement strand
ACGTGGATATGTCAATACACAATAAATGTGGCTCTATGTATATACATATTACGGAATCTATTTACGTCTACTTTACAATTCAAAATAAATTCAAAATCTAAACTAAATAACTAGCTAGATATTTGCTAATATATATTCAAATATAAGAATAAATAAACAACTATAACAATTTATTTCCTCCTACAACATTACCTGGTGTGGTTCCAATTCTCAAGAATCTTTGCATGAGAAAAGGCAGACTCTTGCTTCAGTTGGAGCAAAGCAGAGGTTTGAGAGGGAAGGCATGGGAATGGTCGAAGGGAAGTGGTGGAGGAGTTGAGAGAATGTGAAACGAAGAAGCAACAGGAAATGAGAAGAAGAAAGAGACAGGACAAATGAGTTTCATGTTTCATTCGCTTCATGTTGACAGAGAAAGGAATTAGGACGAAAACTGGCATATCAAGAGAAATGAACCAAAGACAAAATGTAAAGGAGAGCAAGTGTGCTTTGGTGAAGGATTTGAGGCAGGTCGAGAGCCTCATTTATATACATCCAAAGTCCCGTTTGGAGTGACCACTACAATTTGTGTTTTCAAGATGTTTTATCACGCGCTTCGTATGTATGCAAACCCATGAAGCAAATCAACAGGAAAAGAAAATTTGTAAAAAAAGTTTGTAAATTGTTTTTTAAAATTATTTTTTAATAAAATTTTTTTGCAAGAAATGGTAAAAACCAAAAAAAAAAAAAAAACACAAAGTAAAAATTAGAAAAAGTAAGGAAGAAAGAAAATGCACAAGACGACAAAATAATTGAACCAAAATTTTGAATAGGAGAAAAAGGGTAACTCTCTTTTATATAACAGTTATAGATTACAAATTATAAATTATAAATTATAGATATATTATCTTGAAAAAGGTAAATCAATTTCTCTATTTATATTTAAATATATCTTTTTTTCTTTTTAAAAAATCTCACACTTTAAAAATTTATTATTTTCTTATTTTAAGTCGAAATGCAATTAATTTTTAAATTGCATAAAATGATAAAAATAGCGAAACAAGACTTAAATTACTACATATATATTTTCTGAATACTGTTAAAATTTTTATGTTTTTTTAATTATCATAATTTATTATCAATCAAACAAACATTTTCAAACATTTATTCATGGTCAATCAAAACAAATTTTGAAACTTCAACTACAGTTGATATTCCGAGCGCTACCTAAGAAAGCAAGATATGTATTTTTTATTTTTTATTTTTTGCAACAAGCGAAATTTTATTTAAAAAATGAACAAAAAAATCTTCCAATCTTAAAGCACAAGACCCGAAATGAAACAATCAAAAAGTAAACTTATTTAAGCTTCATATATTTTTTTTAATCGAAGCTTCTCATTAATATTGCTAGCTTAGAGAGGTGCTCATAAATCTAGAATTGTTGGTTACTCTTGAATAATTATTTGATGTTAATTAGAAAACAAATTTAACTCCCGCCATTGATCATAATAAGTTTATTTTGAAGGGGAAAATAAATAACAAAAAAAGAAACAACTAGACTCGACCTAGCAAAAGAAGCAACAAGCAGGAGGCAATCTCATGGGATTGCTATTAAATTCTCTCATTGAAACTAACCTTTAAATACGTCTCGTTAAAAATCCTCTAGACAAAACCCAAGGGGAAAAAACCTAGAAAGGAAAAAGAGTATATATTTACCATACTGGTCCGCTAAATACAAAGCCAAAGGGGTAATCCCACTGAAAAATATAAAAATTTTGTACTGACTACATTGAAAAGTGAGGACACTAATTATTAATAAGAAGTAAAAATTAAATTTAACATCGACTATACTTTATGATATGTTTGCAACAAAGTTAACAAATTTAATATCAAAGATAGTATTTTATTAAAGAACACTTTTTTCATCCAAATCTTAAAATTTATCATTCGCCGATTTAGTATTATATTGCTCTAACATTATATACAGGTCATAATAAAAGTAGTCAAACTAAGATATGATCATGAGTACGTACCTTTATTCTATTATTTCAGTCCGTCGTTTTTTCTTCTCTCTCATATTTATTTTTCTTAAAGGGAGAATTACATTGACATTCGTTATCACTTTTGTGTATGTAAATTGTCTATGTTTTTAAGTTTTTTAATTTATTTTAAATTAATTTTGTTTAATTTTATATAATATTAATTTTGTGTAATTATATTTATTAATTTAATATTAATTTTAATATTTTGTTATTTAAATAATTAATTTTCTCGTTATATGTGTTAATTAGGTGAAAATGGATAAAAATTAAATTTTGAACTCAAATTAGGAGCAAATCAGTCGTCAAAAAGCTTTAAATTTTGAAGACCTAAGAGAAGAAGTAATCATTTCGTGTTCGTGGGCTTTTCTCAGCTCGTTCCTCAACTTTTGCATAGGAAGATAGAAAACCTTACACACGGCAAGGAAAACACGCTTTCAAACTTTGATTATTTATTGTCTCCTAGAATAATATACATAAGAAGACCGAAGCCCTAGTTAAAAAATAAGTCATAGTAATTTTCCTTTAAAAAAAAGAAAGAGAGAAAGAATTATGCTCCATTTGGTGAAATATCTTAAACTCAAATTTTTTATCTCAGTTTTTATCTTTTTCTAAAAAATCAACAAAAATTATAACTAATTTTAAAAAAATCAACTAACTCAAACTTAAAAATTTCAATTCAAACCGTTTCACTAAACGGAACCTTATAGGGTGTTTGGCACACCAACTCAAAACACTCATCTCAAAATTTTTTTTGTCTTTTTCTCAAAAAGTTTTTTGTCTTTTCTGAAAATTCAAAAAAATTTACTATTGAAACTTAAAAATCTCAACTCAAACTACTCCACCAAACACCCCCTTAGTCATAATAAATTAAATATTTATTTTGTTTGTGTCCTCATTTTTCCACCTCCATTTTTCAACTCAATTTTTGTCTTTTTCTGAAAAAGTTTTTTATCTTTTCTGAAAAAGTCAACAAAAATTACTATTGAAACTTAAAAATCTCAACTCAAACTCAAACACCAAATACCCCCATATATATATATATATATATATATTAGATAAGCAGTACAAAACATTTGATTCATTTTTTTTAAATGAACTAATGGAGGGAATAATTGATATTAAAGAATACTAGTATATTTTAATTAAGTTATCACCTACTAACGATCATATCCTTTATCAAATTCCCAACTCAATACTAATAATAACAGAAAAGAAAAATACAAACAAATTAAGAACAAAAAAAGAAATAATCAAAGCTCAATTAAGAGCCAAAGACGTACATATAAGACTAATTCAAAATCTAAGTAAAATAACGAACTAGATAATTATTGGAATAAATTTTAATTAATCTAGATAATTACATTAATACATAACTAAAATGAATACTATTTATTTTCTCCCGTAACAATTTACATAAGAAGACCGAGGACTGGTTTTAAATAAGTCATATTTTTCGTTAAAAAAAAAAAAAAAGAAGTCGTCATAATAAATCAAGTTCGTCTTTTGTTTCTAACATAAAAAATAATAATAATAAAAATAAAAAAATTTTCTTTTGTTTCTGTCTTCATTTTCCACACTATTGACGTTTACTTGGACTACATACTCACTTCATTTCGTGTTCGTGGGTTTTTCACAGCTGGTTCCTCAACTTTTGCATAAGAAGATAGAAAACCTTACCACGGGAAACACGCTTTGAAACTCTAATTTAAAAAAATCAAACTTTAAAATATTATAATTTTGTTATTTCACATTGAAATGAAATGAAAATTTTTATAAAAATTTTATAGAATTTTGAGAAAAACAAAATAAGATCTATATATCTATTTTTTTTCGAATGCATTTTAAATTTTTACATTTTTTAACTCTACATAGTTCATTTTGCACTAAATATACAATTTTAACTCAACTCAACTCAAATTAAATTAACTTCAAAACTCCAATTCGAATTTAAAATAAACTAGGTAGGAATTATGATTGTCTGGAAAACTATAATCGTCCTTAATCACCAATGAGCATTATGATATTAGATAAAGCAGGAAGTCAACCGAACTGCTGTTTCCCCGTGTTCGGGGGACCTTATGGTCTCCCCCGCGTAGGCCGTCGAGGGACATTAAGGTCTCCCCATGCGGACCCGCAAGCCTACCATCCTGGCTTAGATGGCCTTCCACGGACGTCACGGGGCAATTCGGCTTGAAAAAATTGCCCTGTGTTTGGGGGACATTAATGTCCCCCGACGTATAAAAATGACGAATAGGACATGCAAAGACTCATGAAGACCAAGGGCACACGTCATAATGTAAAGTAATCAAAACTAAGGTGATGTCATGGGTGATGTTTTTTCTTTTGTTTCTTTGTGTCCGATCCTTTATTCCCTTTATCTTTCATAAATTATTGCTTTTCGTATTCCTCCTCTTCCATTCTAAAGCAACTATTAACATTGACGTTTACTTTGATTATATCGTGTTCGTGGGTTTTCAGTATCACTCAACATTGCAGAAGGAAAAAGAAAGAAAACCTTCTGCACACGGTAAAACCAGCTTTCCTTTCTACTATTATTTAGAAAGTAAGAACAAAAACACGTAAATGTAAGTGTGCGTTCTACTTTCGGTGTTTGATTACTTTTGAGAGCAAAAAGTAAATAGTAGTTTAAAAAGAAAAAAAAGAAGTAACTAATAGCAAACTACAAATTTATCAGGTAAACGATTTATTTACGTTTTGTATATTTACTATTTATTTAATAAATTTTCCATTTACTAAATAAATTTGCTGTTTGTAAATATACTGTTTGCTTTAAAAATTTAAAAATTTTGCTATTTATTTCAATTATTTCAAAAAAAAAATGCTACAGACTACAACTTTTTTAATTTATATATTTTGTGTTGAAATAAAATCTGCCATCATGTTTGAGAAATATAACACTTGACAATGAGGACATCATGTTTTTTCATTCACAACGCACTGTTTGACCTAGAAGACAGGTTATATTCAAGCATTGTCTAAACGAAACAACACAAATGTATGGTTAGCATAGTAGAGCGAAAATTGCTGAAAATAAATGATATTCATAAAATAAAATATTGACACAGTAGTTATTTAACATGACAAAAAATCATAAAAAACAAAAAGACAACGGACACTGGACACACCAGCTCAAATAGGAGTCCTCGACTTATTCCGAGTTTTGATCCTCCTTTAGCACCTCTTCGACCTTACTCCAGCTTGTCACAACATCAACAAGTTGAGAGTTATACAAATAACTCCATAATGCTATGAATTTTTCACTCTACGAAAGCTCTAAAAAGTTTAAAATAAAAGCAATAAATGTGATTCACAACTTGTGTTTCCTTAAATAAACAAAGGACAACCGATGATGAAAGTGTCTAGATATATTTTACTCTTTTTAAGGTCGAATATCTCGTACAAAAACTACAATTACATCCGCCATTTGTCAAAAATTCAATTTGAATTGAATCTGAAAATATGTATTTCAATTGATAAATGAAAACCCAACACATTAATGAGAATAATTTTCCAATTTTAATAGTAAAAAATCCATCTTAATAGTTTCAAACATCTCAGGAAACTCAAAGAATCCAAAAAATGTCAGAATGAAATTCCAAAAATCATCGCAAAATCATACATTTTTTTTCAAAGGAAAATCATACATTTTTTTTAAATAATAAGTCTCAATAAAAAAAGATTAAAAATACTAACAAAGGCAATTATTATTTTTTTGGTTATTTTTGTTGTTTCTTATTTTATTCCTCTCGTTTTCTCTTTTGCCGTTGTTCAACTATTTCATTGTCATTGCTTTCTTCTCGTTTTATTTTTGGTTCTGACCCACTTACCGTTTTTCCTTCGTCCCTTTTTCTAATTTTTGTTGTTGTTCTTTTTTCATTATTTTATGGATGGTAAATAGTTTTTCAAAAGAATTTAGAGACCTCATCTGGCATCAAAAACAGTTAAACCGTGTCCAAATCTATAAAGATTTTGGATCAAGACCCTTTGAAAATTCCCTTGTCAGGAGCCCCTTCATTAGAAGGATTCAACAAAGTACATGCCATCTTAGCTGGCTCAACTCTGGTCTTTAACTCTCCGGAACCTTTTTTGTTGTAGTGCCTCTTTCTACTTCCTTTTTTTGTTTTTTGTTTTTTTTTGAACTTCCCACACCCTCCTTCTAAACACACACCACTCTTAAATTTAAAATAATTAAATTACTTACTACACACCCCTTTGTATTCCATAATTACCCCTAACTATTATCATAAAATAAAAACTAGTCCATCATTTCAAATTTCTTTTCACACCCACATTTTTTTTTTTCGTTTATTGTAATATTACTTTGATAATATCTAGTCAACGTCTAAATTATATATATCTATCAGAGGAAAAAAAAAAAAAAAACAGTCAAGAAAAAGACATTGAACAATATACGACAATAAGGCATTAAAGAAATTAAGTTTAGTTTGCTTTTTTTTTTTTTAATAGTTATTATTATTTCTTTTTTGCACAACTGTACCCCTAATGAGAATCAAATTATAAATTCAACATTTTCACCCAGCAAAAATACCACCGTATACACCAACCAAAGTTGCAAAAAAATTAGCCGATGTGTTCAACAATTAATAAATATAGACATACATACATATATAATTTTATGTCTAGCAACCAACCAATAATCAACGTATAATGGCAACATGCAAATGTGGGGGAAAAAAAAGCAAGGCATAAAAGAAGGAAAAAAAAACTATGACGGTAAAACTATTATAAAGAATATTAACGTATCTCAACGTAATTTTCTCAGATTAAAATTATGATTTTGTAGTAAGTTTCTAAATAATAAGGTTTATACGCTATTATTATTTTTTTGGATTTGATAGGTAGTTGTGCAGAAAGAAAAAAAGAATATCATTGAGTTTCTTTTTTATCAATTAAGCAATTAAATTTATAATAGTTTTCTTTTTATGTCATTTTGTTTGAGAATATTTTTGTATTTAAAGAATTTAATTAATAGGGGTGCGCAATAAGTCAAGTGGGGAGTGTGAAAAGAACCACCCTTATTAATATTATGTTAATATTATGTGTGCAAATAAAATCTCCCTAGAAATGTCTTCTGTAGGCCTCGCTACTTGGTTTGTTTGTTTTTTTTTTTTTAATTTTAATTTTTTTAATTTTTTCTACTCAAATAGATAATTATAAGCATAAACCAATTGCTTTGAAGTCTATTTGGTTCTTCCTTCCGAAGGTCGGTCGATCTGTTCATGGAAAATGTATCTTCTTGTCTATGTGTTTTACCAAAAAAAAAAAAAAAA
Organism: Ficus microcarpa; assembly: GCA_025413485.1. Taxonomy (NCBI): domain Eukaryota; kingdom Viridiplantae; phylum Streptophyta; class Magnoliopsida; order Rosales; family Moraceae; genus Ficus; species Ficus microcarpa. The sequence continues at coordinate 844,070 of CM046377.1, read as the reverse complement.
ACACCAATTGCTTTGAAGAATGTACAATACCGTTGTACATTCCTCCTTGTTGCGACATCTATGCTCGTCATTAACAGGAACCGTTTTATTGCATTATGTCCTAAACAAAAATGAAATAATAAAAGCTCAATAAAGAGCCAAAGACGAACATAAGACTAATTCAAAATCTAAATAAAATAACGACCTAGATAATTATTGGAATAAATTTGAATTAATCTAAATTAATTGCATTAATTCATAAACAAATAAACACTATTTATTTTCTCCCTTAATAATGTTGATAAGACCGAAGACTGGTTATAAAACAAGTCATGTTTTTCTTAAAAAAAAAAAAAAAAAAAGAAGTCGTCATAAAAAATCAAGTTTGTCTTTCGTTTCTAACCTAAAAAAAAAAATTAAAAAAATAAAAAGATTTTCTTTTGTTTCTGTCCTTTTTTTTTTTCCCCCTACTTCTTCCACACCATTGACGTTTACTTGGACTACATACTCACTGCATTTCGTGTTCGTGGGGTTTTCACAGCTGGTTCCTCAACTTTTGCAAAAGAAGATTGAAAACCTTACCACGGGACTCACGCTTTGAAACTCTAATTTTAAAAAAAATCAAAATTTAAAAGATTATATTTTTGTTATTTCACATCGAAAGGAGATGAAAATTTTTATAAAAATTATATAATTTTGAGAAAAACGAAATAAGATCTATATATCTATTTTTTTTTCAGATACATTTTAAATTTTTACCTTTTTTAACTCTAGACAGTTCATTTTCCACTAAACGTACAATTTCAAAATTTAACTCAACTCTAATCAAAATAACTTAGGGTCTGTTTGGTTCATTAGTTTGAGTTGAAATATTTTAGTTGTAATAGTAAATTTTTTTAAATTTTCAGAAAAGACAAAAAACTTTTTGAGAAAAAGACAAAAACTTTTTGAAAAAAAGACAAAAAAAATACAGTTTGAGTTGAAATGAAATGACGAAACAAACAAGCTCTTAAAAACTCCAACTCAAGCAGACTAATCAAACGGCTTTTAATCTATAGTTGCTTGACCGACATATAAAAATGGCAAATAGGACATGCAAAGACTCACGAAGACCAAGGGTACACGTCATAATATAAAGTAATCAAAACAAGATGTAACGAGTGATGTTTTTTCTTTTGTTTCTTTATGTCCGATCCTTTTCTCCCTGTATCTTTCATGAATTATTGTTTTTCGTATTCCTCCTCTTCCATTATCTAAAGCAACTAAAAACAAACCCCGTTTGGTTCTCCGTCTCTAACTCAAAAATTTTAACTTAAAATTTTTTTTAAATCAACAAAAATTTTAACTAGTTTTTGAAAAATCAACCAACTTCAAGTTTAAAATTTCAACTCCAACCGGCGAACTAATAGGTTTTTTTCTAATTCCAACAAGTACCCCAAACGTTGATACTTTTTTTTTTTTTTGGTACATAACCATTGACGTTTACTTGGATTGTATCGTGTTCCTGGGTTTTCAATATCACTCAACATTGTAGAAGGAAAAAGAAAGAAAACCTTCTACACACGGTAAAACTAGCTTTCCTGTCTACTATTATTTAGAAAGTAAGAACAAAAAAACGTAAACGTAAGTTTGCGTTCTACTTTCGTCTTTGATTATTTTTGGGAGAAAAAAAGTAAATAGCAGTTTTCAAAAAAAAAAAAAAGATGTAAATAATAACAAATAACAAATTTATTAGCTAAATGATTTATTTACGTCTTGTATATTTGTTATTTACCTAATAAATTTTCTACATACCTAATAAATTTGCTGTTTGTAAATATACTGTTTACTTTAAATATTTTGAAATTTTGCTATTTATTTCAATTATTTCGTAAAAATGGTACTTACTACAAATTTTTTAATTTATTTATTTTGTGTTGAAACAAAATCCTGCCATCATGTTTGAGAAATATATCACTTGACTACGAGGACACTGGACACACCAGCTCAAATAGGAGTCCCCGACTTATTCCAAATTTTGATCCTCCTTTAGCACCTCCTCGACCTTACTCCAGATTGTCACAACATCAACAAGTTGAGAGTTACACAAATAACTCTATAATGCTATGAATTTTTCACTCTACGAAGGCTCTAAAAAGTTTAAAATAAAAGCAATAAATGTGATTCACAACTTGTGTTTCCTTAAATAAACAAAGGACAACCGATGATAAAAGTGTCCAGATACATTTTATTCTTTTTAAGGTTGGATATCTCGTACAAAAACTACAACCAAATGCTCCATTTGTCAAAAATTCAATTTGAATTGAATCTGAAAATATGTATTTCAATTGATAAATTAAAACTCAACACGTTAATGAGAATAATTTTCCAATTTTAGTAGTAAAAAATCCATCTTAATAGTTTCAAACATCTCAGGAAACTCAAAAAATTAGAAAAATATCAGAATGAAATTCCAAAAATCATCACAAAATCATACATTTTTTTTTTGGAAAGGAAATTCATTAATTTTTTTAATAATAAGTCTCAATAAAAAAAAAGATTAAAAATCCTAACAAAAGCAATTTATTATTTTTTGGTTATTTTTGTTGTTTCTTATTTTATTCCACTCGTTTTCTCTTTTGCCGTCTTCACTTATTTCGTTGTCATTGGTTTTTTCTCGTTTTATTTTTGGTTCTGACCTACTTACCGTTTTTGCTTTGTCACTTTTTCTAATTTTTGTTGTTGTTCTTTTTTCATTATTTTATGGGCAGTAAATAGTTTTTTAAAAGAATTTAGAGACCTCATCTGGCATCAAAAACAGTTAAACCGTGTCCAAATCTATAAAGATTTTGGATTGAGACCCTTTGAAAATTCCCTTGCCAGGAGCCCCTTCATTAGAAGGATTCAACAAAGTACATGCCATCTTAGCTGGCTCAACTCTGCTCTTTAACTCTCCGGAACCGCCCCTTCCGCCTATATACTCATGCACCTCAACAGAAAAATGCCTGGACAGAATCGCAATACGGTAAATGCCGAGAACCAGAAGGAGATGCCTGAAGATTGTCTGCAGGAAGGCCTCTTTCGGGGTTTTTCTTGAGTGCCTCATACTTAGGAGTGCCTTCTTTGGGAATGAAACGGTGACTCAATGAAGGGTGGTTTGATGGCTATTTGGAGGGACATGCAACCAATAAAATGTTTGTGCATGTTTCTATTGTTACGGATTAAAGACCTAATCCTTTAGTAACGAGAGCATTAATAAAATAAAATAAAAAGTATTCAAGCATACACACAAGATTTATTTTGGTTCACCCTCAATATGAGAGCTACATCCGCTTTCAGTCCCTGCAGACTTTCAATATGATGAAAAAAGAAGATTACAAGAGAATCCCATGCCTCACGCCTCTCAAAACTCACCTTTTTCTCTTATAACATGAATATTTCCCCAAAACAAGCGCCCCCAATATAAGTAAAAACAGCCAAAAGTACACGGTGGATCCCCGTGCTAACTCTGCATCAAGGCAATAATTAGGCTTCAGCTTTCAATATCTTTCGGTTGCTTTTCAAGTTTATCTGGATTTGGGTAGTCCATGGCTTGCCTCTCTTGTCCGCATGGTCGGAGATCCTTCCACCTTGATTGAAGCTCACGCCTCATAATTCTTTTGAACTATTTCATATTTGTGGGAGTAGTAGGAGCAAGAGTCTTTCACCCGTGTTTTAATGGCTGACCATATCTCAAGCCCTCCCACAGCATAAGGAATAACCATGTGGATTGTCTTCATGTTTATTATCCATTCCCCTGAAAAGATGAAAAAGATTTCCATGAACGTTCAGGAATCAATAGCGAAAATAATATTTGCCCTGAATCACAGTAAAATGATTGGAACTTCGAATAACCAGTGTCTAGAACTTTGAATCAGAGTGGAAAGATAAGCATCACAAAGAAGACCTTAATATACAGATGGAAGGAAGAAATATAAAACTATGATCAATTACCTTGTTATCTAATGTCTCCGTCATTCCATAAGCTGAAACTTCAATGTTCCCTCTTTATACAGGGGATTGCACCATCTTCCTCCTACGACGACACGCATCGAGTTATGCCTCTCTTCCTCTTGCAACGACGTATCGAGTTATGCATCTTTTTTTATGGTACTATTAAGGTTCTACATTAATATTTTTAGGGACATTAATGACAAAAGTCTAACTGCGTTTGTCTCATTTATCAATGATTTCATTAGCTTCAAAGGCCTTACATTTGTATCTCATTGTCTTGAACACAGGGGGCTTTCCGCTTTTTTATGCAATTCAACAAGTTTATCCGTAAATTGGGACCAAATGACAGTTTTTCAAAACATTTCTGGCAGTGGTTTGCTCTGATCAGAAGGTAATCCCCAACACATGCATCCCAGTTCTCACCACCTCCTCCAAAAAGAATCGAAACGGAAAAAAATTTGTCAGAAAAATTGCAACAATAATCTCATAATTTTTTTTTTAATTTTTAAATAGGAAAAATCACGGACATTTTAGTAGCCAGATGAATGACGCATAACTTCCAGATTGCAACAAGTGCCCAGACCAATTTCACATCCGAACGAGTTTGGAAGAAGGATGCCTACTTTTTATATTTCATGTTAGCATTAATGTAGACAGATGCCATTGAGTAGTGACACAAGCTATGCTTGTACTACCTTTTTATCTAATTTCTCAATCATGCAGGATGCTGGAATCTCGTCATTGAATGATAACTTTACATTTCCATCCCTATCAATAGAGGGGATTGCACCATCTGCCTCTTGTGACGACGAAGATCCAATTACGTGTCTTTCTTAAGGTGATCTGAAGGTTCCCTGTCATTTGTTGACGATGTCATTAGCTGCACAGACCTTACATCTTTCTCTAACGGAGTCAGACACAAAGGCCTTCCGCTTCATTATATATGCAATTCAACAAATTGATTCATAAACTCTGGACCAGGTGAGAGATTTCTTAAAACCTCTTCTGGCAGTGGTTTGCTAGGATCTGCAGCTATTTCCAGCTCATTTATCCCAGTTCTTTCATACTCCTCCTAAAACACGCAGAAAGACAAAACAGTTTGTCAGAAAATTGTAAGACATCTCACATGCGACATGAATCACGAGTATACCTCCCCTATTGGTATCAGTGACTGAACAATTTTCTCACGTGAGCGGGTTTGTGATAAGGATGCATATATAATAAACTGCTGATTAAGAATCTCTGCAAAGCCATGAATAATCTATTGCTTTTGTCCCCCAAAAAAACTAACGTAGGCAGATGTTGTGAATTCTGATATTAATGACAGAAGCCAGCCAAACCATTTACGGTGGCATCCCTCCTGAGTTGACAAAGACTTTGACATTTAATGGAGTTGATGTCTGTAAATATATTTAGGGGGAGGATGGACACCATCTCATTTTCATCTCATTTCAAACTTTTTTTTGTCTTTTTCCTAAAAAGTTTTTGTCTTTTTCCCAAAAAGTTTTTTGTTTTTTCTAAAAATTTAAAAAAATTTACTATTACAACTAAAATATTTTAACTCAAACTAACACACCAAACACCCAGTAATTAAGAAGTCCATAGTGGCGACTTGGAAGGAAAAACGTTCAAGTTGCCTACCAAGTCACAGCTTATTGCTCCGGACCACTTTCTAATTCATTTGTATCAAATTGAGTAATTAAATTTGTACCCACAATATTAATAAATATCTCAATTTGATAAGTACTTCATAATGTAACCATACTATCCTTTTATAGATACTTTTTTATATAACTAGTTTGGGCACGTGCGTTGCACCTGTTGAGTCGTGATGAAAATTTTCATAGTGTTTAATATGAAGAAATATTTTCTAGAGATTATAAAAAAAAATACATATTAATAAGCAAAATTGAAGAGTTAAACTCCATAATGCAATCATAAAATACACAATAATAACAAAATCAAGCATTCTAATAAATAAGATAATAACACACAATTTTTTTTTTATTTTTTTCAAAACATATATAGTTGCATTTTGTTATCTCAAAAAAGGTTTTAATCCTATTGTTGGCTATACAAAATAAAACATTGCAATAAGAAAAAAAAAAATGATTGCAAAAAGAAAACTAAAAAGTTTTGAAAATATGATAATGAAGTAAAAGGTAAATAAAAAAAGTGTCAATATGAATATTTTACACATATTTTAATTTATATATAGAGTCACATATACATGCATATGCAAATAAAGTTTAAAAAAAACAAAATAGTTTATTTTTATAAATATTTTTAACTGTAGAATAATATGCTAGCGGTAACATTTATGCCTAATAATTTAAATTTTTACAGTAAAAATAAGTATAGATGAAATATTAATACATTTCTAAATCTAAGTTCTCATATGATAAATTACAGTAGTAGTTATCTTAAATAATATTGGATATATTCCTTTGGGTTGATGAGTGAGATTTGGTCAAATGAATATACTGATTTCAACATTCAATGTACTGTTTGAAAGTTGTTTTCTCTTTGATTTTATCTCTCCCTCTCTCCTTCCTTTCCCCTCGAGCAAAAGGAAAAAATAAAATCTAAAAAAAGTCCCCATCCCACTGACCTCTCTCTCTCTCTCTCTTTCTCTCTCTAAAAAGACCCAAACCCCAACGACTCCCCCCACACTCACCCACTCACTCACTCACACACTCTCTCTCTCTAGTCTCTCCCCCCTTCCCCGTATGTCAGCTGCACAGTAGCCACTCCCACTCACCTCTCTCTCTCTCCTTTTCTCTCTCTAAAAGACCCAAACCCAACAACTCCCCCCACACTCACTCACACTCTCTCTCTTCCCCCCCTCCCCGTATGTCAGCTGCACAGCAGCCAAAAAAAGCCTTAAAAAGTTTCAAAACCCAAGTCTCTCTCTCCCCTTCCCTCTCTTCCCCGTGTCAGCTGCACGGCAACCAACCCAAGTCTCTCTCTTTCTCTCTCCCCTTCCCTCTCCTCTCCGTGTCAGCTGCACGGTAGCCAAAAACAAAAACAACACCAAAAAACGATACGTTTTTTTACTACGAAAAAAGAACAGTGAATTTTTATCCACTCTTTTATATAAGTAGGATATCATATTTAACTTTTTCACACACCCACTTTCATTTTAATTTTAAATTATTACAGATATGACCAAACAATAATTTCACACTTGATTTATTACAAGGTGAGGAGTTTGAATCCTCCATTTTCCAAGTTCACAAAAAAAAAAAAAGGAAAAAAAAAAAGATGGTAGAGGGGAGGGGCAGACTGAACAACGATTTTCTTTAAAGAAAAAAAAAAAAAAAAAAGAATTACAGTATCCCTAATCCTATTAAAATTTAGAGAACTGAAATAGAGTCTGAGTACTAATTACACCACGGTCTTCGCTACAAGGACATAGCAAAGAAACATGCACTTCTTTTTTGTTTAATGAATTCGATCTGTGGACAAAGCAAGATTATCAAGATGAGCCAAATCAGGTCAAGAGCCATGGATACAAAACTGTCTCCATCTCTATCTGAGCAAGTGCATTTTTGTCGAGCTTCAACAAAACTACCGGTTTTAGATGCTTTTTCAGTTATTCCATACTTGCTTAATCAGCAACCGTAGCCTTACCGGTATTATATATTTTCATCACCAACAAGATGAACTGCTAATATAGTTTTTTTTTTTTTCTCAAAAAGATGAACTGTTAAATCAAGTTGGGCGTACAACTTTGAACAAAATCATTCAAAAAAAAGAAAGAAAGAAAAAAAAATGACTAAAGTCTGACTATATAATATCTAATTTGAGACGATGACTCCATCATCTTTTTTTATTTTTTTTTGTTTCTTATTTTACTCCTCTCGTACGTTTTCTCTTTTTCTGTAATTCACTAATTTCTTTGTCATTCTTAGATTTCTTCTCGTTTTATTTGTGGTTATTATCTTTTGTTATCGTGCTTACCGTTTTTTCTTTGACACTTTTTCTACTTTTGTTGTTGTTCTTTTGTAATTGTTTTCTCCTTTGTCACGCTTTAAGTTAATTGTGGTTTCTAAAAGATGTGAGTGGGTATATAAATATAGTCGTGACCACTTGTGTGTCAAAAAAATAAAAAGTTAAAAGTGTGATTTTTTCTTTTTATCATCTTCTATTTCCCGGGCTATTTTCTCCATTGAGATCAAGAACTAACTTTGATGGCAGGAAAGGCAATCCACGTAATGTATTTGTGCATGTTTCTGTTGTTATGGGTTAAAGCCCTAATATTTTAGTAAAAAGAGTAATGAAAAAAAAAAAAAAAAAAAGAAAAATCAAGTGCACACGTAAAATTTATAGTGGTTCACCCTCAATGTGAGAGCTACCTCCACTTTCAGTCATTGCAGACATTCACTATAATGGAAAAGAAGATTACAAGAGAATCACATGTCTCACGCCTCTCATACTCACTTTTTCTCCTGTCACATGAATATTTTCCCAAAACAGGTGCCCCTAATATAGGTAAAATTAGGGCAACCAAAAATACATTGTGGATCTGCATGCTAACTCTACGTCAAGGCAATAATTATGCTTCAGTGTTTTCAATGTCTTTCAGTTGATCTTCAAGTGTATTTGCATTTTAGCCGTCATGGCTTTCCAATCTTTTCCCTATGGCCCGCTCTCGGAGATCCTTCCATCTTGATTAGAGCTCATGCCTCATAGTCCTTTTGAACTATTTCATATTTGTGGTAGTAGAAGAAGCAACAGTCTTTCACCCATGTCTAATTGTTGACAATTTCTCAAGCCCACTAATAGCATATGAAATACCCGTGTGGATAGTCATCATCTTTATCAGCCATTTCCCTGAAAAGATGATAAAAGATTCCTATGAATGTTCAGAAACCAATAGCAAAACGAATATTTGTCTTGAATCACAAGAAAATAATCAGAACTTCGAATAGCCAGTGTCTGGAACTTTGAATCAGAGCGGAAATACAAGCATCACAACAAAGAAGACCTTAACATACAGGTGGAAGGAAGAAATACAAAAGTATGATCAATTACCTTCTTATCTAATGTCTCCATCATTCGATAAGCTGAAAGTTCAATGTTCCTCCTTATGCAGGGGATTGCACCATCTTCCTCCTGCAATGACACGCATTGAGTTATGCCTCTCTTCCTCCTGAGATGACATGTATCGGGTTAAGCATCTCTCTGTTTTTTTTTTTGGGTACTATTAAGGTTCTACGTCAATATTATTAAGGGACATGAATGACAAAAGTCTAACCGTGTTTGTTTCGTTTATCGATGATGTCATTAGCTGCAAAGACCTCACATTTGTATCTCATTGTGTTGAACACAAGGGGATTTCGCTTTCTTATGCAATTCAACAAATTTGTCCATAAACAGGGACCAAATATATAACAGTTTTTCAAAACATCTTCTGGCAATGGTTTCCTCTCATCGGAAGGAAATCCCCAACTCATGCATCCCAGTTCTCACAACCTCCTCCAAAAAGAATCATAACAGAAAAAAATTTGTCAGAAAAGATTGTAACAATGATCTCATAATTCCCTTTTTTTTTTTTTTTTTTTTTTGAATGGCATAATCACAGACATTTTAGCAGCCAGTTGAATGACGCATACCTTCCAGATTGCTACAAGTGCCCAAACCGTTTTCACATCCGAATGTGTTGGTAAGAAGGATACATACATTTTAAATTGCTGATTAAGAATCTCTGCAAAATCACGAATAATCTATAACTTTAGTTAGCCCCAAAAAAAGTAACCTAGGCAGATGCTGTGAAATGTGATTGTAGTGACAGATGCTAGACAAACCATCTACAGTCACATCCCCATCGACTGTACAGAGACTTTGACATTTAATGGAGTTGATATCTGGATTTGCTGAGACATCAAAATCGGTAGGAATATACCACATCCAATCAGCTGGAACCGTGGAAGATATCCAAAGAGGTGCATCAAAAGATGGACTGCCACTTGTGTCTGCATAATGCAAAATACAGTAAACACAAAAATTATTACAGAAACAAAAATTGTTCTATTCAAATTCCAAAAATGCTAGCAAAAAAAAAAAAAAAAAAAAAAGAATACTGATAAATTTGTTCAAAATCATCTGGTATGAGCAAGTGAAAAAATAACCTTAGAATCAGGAGGCGTGCATGTCGAGGGATTCATGTCCTCTCTAGGTTGATCAGTGTGGACAGATTTCTATGGGGAGAAAACATCTGGTACAGGATGAAGGAACTTCCTTTTAGACAGATGTATATAACCCATCCCATCAAATTTGTAGTCAACCTACAAAATGAAAAGCTAATTTATCATAAGTAAAGCGGCAAAAGGAACAACAGTAATAGCTGATGAAATCATAGGAATAATGCTTGATTATTAAGCACTTGAAAAACAGATAATTTAGCAAATCTTGGAAACGCTCAAAACGGATTGAATTCTTACAAAAAACCACTGGAATCTTTCAGTTTGCAGAAAAACTGCCTACCAGAAACTGAAGAATAAAGGGAATGTGGGCTTTATGAGATTGTAAACACTTGTTAAGAACTCCACCATCCTGAAAAGAAAGTATCATCAATGGTTAAAAATATGACTTATGAGGTCAACCAACAATGACAAAAACAAGTTAATTTCTTTAACAGGACGTAAATTGGTATGCTTCATAAACATCTTCATCATTTGTCTTCAGAAAAATGCTGAAGTTCAACAATTTTCAGGCTCACATATAAGCTAAATAACAGATTGGTTAAGAAAAATGTGAACATTTGCAATGGAAAATAAGAGGTCCCTTTTGCTTATAAATAATTGAACGCTGGGTTTGGCACCTAAAAAAGAATCTTCATCTTAAGCAAAAGTTCTAGACCATTATTTTTTTTTCCCCTTTAAACTTGAAGGTCAGATGAGTTGAACTTGGGATCTCAACATTAATGACGGGATCAAAATTACCACTAGGCTAAGCCAACAAACATAGTTCTAAGCCAAATTATTTTTCAATGCTTCAAAAACAATTGAGATATTTCATACGCCAAAAAGGAAAAAAAGAAAGACAAACCAAACACAAATAAAGATGTTGAAAACGACATGTGATCCGGTTAGAACTTTAAGGTTTCTTCTAAAATAAGGTAACAGAGTTCTAATGGGGCCCTAGACATCTGAAATTATATAACATAGAAAATAATATAAGTTAAGAAATTGTAAATGGGACACAAAATAGCAGCATGATTAGCAACAACGGAACATAAATGAGATGTTCAAGATCTCTACCAGAAGAAGATTAGCAGCACAAGAAACATCATGTGGGTAATAGCTTATATCTTGTCAAGGTACTCAAAAATATACTCCTGGGCCATCAAAAAGCAACAGAAAACAAAAAGGATACAGGTATATCTTCATGAAGAGCTCCTCTGATGAATAATAACCATAAAATCTTTTTGCACGTACAAGGCTGCAACCATGAACATGCTGCCGTTTCGAACATGCCTTACTTTTAAGCTGGAAGATATCATGCACAGAACTTTAGCAACCTAAACTTTGATATCACCCATCCAAAGAACAAAAAGTGAGTAAAGCAAATACAAGAGCCCGTGAGGAGAACTCAATCTGATGCAACGAGGCATACCGACCTTTAAGGCGTTCTCTATAGCTGGAGCTATTTCGTGGTTGAATGCATCACCTATGCAACCAAAAAAAAATAGAAAACCTAAATAAATTTGTGCGCCCACTCAGAAAATGAAAACATCGATTATCATAGCAGGTGGGTTAGATAACAGAATGAAGATTCAGAGGGGGAAAATAAAGAGTTGTAAATCTCAATCTAGCAAATCTGCAAGTCCCTCTAACAGAAATTCCACATCAATCTTCTTTTGGGCATTGGCTCAAAGAGGAAAGATTCTATTTACCTTCTTTCTGAGATTGAATATCGGCACATGGCACATACAGATAAGGCAAAACCTACAAAAAATTTAAAAAAAAAAAAAAGCCAATTATTAGCCCAAAATATATATATATATATATGTATATATATAGCTGATCTTACTTGATGGACGTGCAAGCAAGTTTTCTGACCAGCCGGAGTCGATCCGTATATTCTTATCACAGGAACCTCATTCACTTTCCCGCCTGAAAAAAATCATTCAACAGAAATTACTTTTCCGAGAGAAAATCAATCCACATATAAATCCTAGCATCAACATTCTGATTTTCATGAATTCCAGAACCGTTAATTCACGAACAAATTTCAACTAACACCAAATTTCGCGAACAATAAACAATCAAAATCAAGCGATATTAGACAAAACCCTAGAAACGAAGAAAGAAAATCTGGATTCCAGCAAAATCACGGTAACCAAACAAGTAGAGAGATGGAGCGGAGTGACAAAACGGCGTCGTGTGAGTACCGTGGAAGCTGCTGTAGGAGAGGTCGAGGCCTGGAATCGGCGGCGCCATGTAGTAGTCGGCGGCGACGATGGGGACGCTTAAGGTCTGCGAGTCCGCCATCGGAGGTTGCTTGAATTAACGGAAACGCCCCCGGACGACGACGGACTTGCTAATCGCCGATGAAGGGTAAAAATGAGACGAAATTCGTTTGGCGCATCACCAGAAGTATATTGGTTTTTTTTCGAAGGCAAAAGGGAGAAAAAACCTTGTTGTGTACTCTTTCTCCAGTTTCGCGGCTTTTCGTCCCCTCAGATGATGCTTCTACGGTCTGCCACGTAGGATTCTTATTTTTTATTTTTAATTTGAAACAGCGTGGTTAAAGAGAAGCCTAGCCTTTAATTTTAAATTACAAGAATGCCATTCTCTTCGCATTTTATCTAACAGTCCAATGCTTCGTTTGGAGTTCAAGTTTAAATTCAAATTTTTATCTTTTTTTGAAAAAATTTTTTGTCTTTTCTAAAAAATCAACAAAAGTTACTATTAAAATTTAAAAATTTCAACTCAAACTCATTCACCAAACCGACCCTAAAAAACTTTTATACCTCTAAATCCCACATAAAAAAAATAAGAAAACTTGCATACCAAAGAATAATAATAATGTGATTGTATGTATAATTTAATAGTAATATCATAACTAACTTCATTAAAAATGCAAGTTCGAATCCTCCATTTCTAAATTCAAAAAAATAAAAAAAAGATAATAGATAACAATTTACCTATCTCGAGTTAACATTAAATGTCTACACAAAACTTCTTTTTTTTTTTTTTTTTTTTTGAGAGAATCTACACAAACCATTTTGATAAGTAATATTTCTCGTGAAGAAACCAATGAACGTTGATGCAAGACAAAGCATGTTTTTATGAAAAAATAATTAAAAGCAAACGACCTGTGATCAAATGTACAACAGCTCAATCTAGTTTATAGATAAATTACTAGAAAGGCATATATAAAAATCACACTCATTGCTGTACAAAATAAATTAATTGGTTTCAAAATGTAGAACAAGTACCTTTAAAAGAGTGTGGCTTGATTCATGGTCACCAGAGTATGAAGCCACCAAAAGTTCTTGCGAGCCAGTATGATTTTCTTGAAATAACCACATATCCGATGATAACCCCGATCAGGACTCCACACCCGTATCCCATTGCTACTGGTCTCCAACTAAAGCCAAAATTGTCCGACTCTGATCCGCGGCCACGGTTAGAAGTAGGTATTGCATCGTCTCCACATTTCTTCGACAATGGAGGGCCGCATAGTCCCAAATTTCCGTCAAAAGATGAATTTAAGAATGTACTAAATTGTCTCTCTTGTGGTATTGGGCCAGTAAGTTGGTTTTGTGAGAGATTTAGGTACTGAAGAAATGTGAGGCCGGTCAAATCTTGAGGAATTTGACCAGAGAGCTCGTTTTTAGAGAGATCCAATGACTCGAGTTTAGTTAATTGCCCCATAGATGATGGGATGAGGCCTCTGAAATTGTTGCTTGATAAATTGAGCACTACTAGTGACTGAAGATTACTTATACTCTTTGGAATTTCTCCGTGAAATCTGTTATTGGAAAGATCTATGCTCACCAAGAAGGCTGATGTTTCGTAATACGTCATTTTGTTACCCTTATTGATCAATGTCACTGACCCGAAAACATTGACGACACTCCTTCCTATAGCTATAAAGTCACCAAATTGTTCTCTGTCTTTACTGTCTTCTATCATGGATGTCCAATTCTTAAAGAACCCCGAGGGTAAAGCTCCACTAAATTGGTTAAAAGAGAGGTCCAGAATTTGCAAACTTGCAAAACTCAGAGGTCTATCGGGAGACCATATAGGACCCTGGAATTTATTTGATCCTAACATAAGAACCTTCAAGTTTGGCAAATTTTGCAACCAAAAAGGAAACACATCACTCATTTGATTGTAACCGAGATTCAGAAGTTCCAAATTTTGACATTTGATCAAAGATTGTGGAACCCTGCCCTGCAAACGGTTGTGACTAAGATCCAATGCTCGAAAATTCCCACAACCATTTTTTGTAAACGTATTATTAGACAAGTTTCCATGAAAGTTGTTATCATTCAAATGCAGCACCATGAGGTCGCTTGAGTTGCCTAAACACTGCGTTATGGAGCCATTCAAGTGGTTATTGGAGAGATCAAGAAAAATGAGTCCAATTTTACAGAGTATGGGATCAACTGTTCCAGTCAAATTATTAGCACTTAGGTCTAATCGTCCCCATGTTTTCCAAGTTGGAATAATTGAAGAGACCGCTTCTTCCCAACCACTGATAAAGTTGTTAGACAGACGCAATTCAAAGACAGAATCTGGCATGGACGTAGAATTGTTCCCTATTTTCCAGAACCATTTGGGAAGTTTGCCTTCAATTTTATTGTTGGAAAGATCTAAAAGGAGTAATCTATCTTGGGTTTTCAGGAAATCTGGAAACTGCCTTATGTTTGACGAAGACAAATCCAACTCATAATATCTGGGAAAAGTGAAATTCTCACCTTTATTTGGCAGTGAGACATTGTTATGAGAAAGATAGAGTTCTTCGAGATGACCTAGATCCGAGAAGATGCTGAACTCAATGCTTAAGTTATTAAAACTAAGATCAAGAGTGGACAATAGGCTTGAAGAGATGTTGTGATTATCTATACTAGTGAGCTGGTTTAGATATAGCTGTAGGTTTACCAAAGTAGGTACTCTGAACAAAGAAGAAGGAATGACTCCAGTGATTGAATTATTTGACAAGTCAAGAGAAGAAATATTAAGTTTCTCTAGTGCATTGGAAGGATCAGAGAGCTTTGTCAATTGGTTACTAGAAAGATCCAACCCTTCAAGTAGAGTAAGATTCACCAATGACAGCGGGAACTTTCCCGTGAAAGCATTGTTCGATAGCCGCAAATCAACTAATTGCCTGAGGTTTCCAAGGGTTGATGGGATTTGACCACTAAAGCTATTTGCTGAAAGATCCAAGGATCGTAATTGCAAGAGGTTGCCAAGTGAAAATGGAAGTTGACCACTAAAACTATTGTCTGAAAGATCCAAGTCTTCCAGTTGCCTCAGGTTTCCAAGTGAAGATGGAATTTCACCGTTAAATCTATTCCCTGAAAGACTTAATTGTTTTAGAGATGTGAGATGTGCAAGTGACGTTGGAATTTGACCTCTAAAACTGTTGTATGAAAGATACAACTCCTCTAGTCGCGTTAAGTTTCCAAGGGAAGAGGGAATAGTGCCTGAAAGACTACAACCTTCAAGATTTAAGAGAATCAAGGACTTAAGATTGCCAATTGAAATAGGCAGTTTTCCAGACAAGTACTGAACGGAGTAAAGATCCAAATATTTCAGGTTACTGCCAGATTGAAATTCTGGTAAAAAACCCAAATCCGCTTGGTCGGAAAGGCTATCCGACATATAAATTGCCTCAATCATAGGCAAGTTGAAGATATAGTCTGGGAATTCACCATGCAAACTACATGCACTAAGAGACAGAGCTGTCAAGGAAGATAAGTTTACCGGGGATTTTGGCACTGATGAAGAAAAGATTGTGACTTGGTCCAAGTAAAGTTCTCTCAGCTTCATCAGGTTCTGGACAAGCCTCGTCATGTCGACCACCATGGGATGATCATAATATTCACCAGAGAGATCAAGTGAAACCAGCTCGGTCAGTTGGGCAATCTCCGGTGGGACCTCCCCTGAGAACAAGGAGCAAGAGAGGTTGAGGTGGGTCAGCCTCTTGAGATGCCCGAATCTCGATGAAACAGTGGAGAGACTGAAGTTGTTGAAGGCTAAGTTGAGACTTTGAAGGTGAAGCAAGTCAAAAAGGCTGCTGTTAGGACTGAGGGGTCCATTGATGCCACAGCTATTGAGATCAAGGCCTACAACCTCGCCATTCTTGGCATCGCAGGTCACTCCGTCCCAAGAGCAACAGTCCCTGGTATAGAAAATTAAAGAAGAAAAGAAATAAAGTTAAGGAGAGAAGAAGAACACAAAGGTTTTTAACGTAGATATATCAATACACAATAAATGTGGCTCTATGTATATACATATTACAGAATCTATTCACCTCTACTTTACAATTTGAATAAATTCAAAATCTAAACTAAATAACTAACTAGATAATTGCTAAAATATATTCAAATATAATCTTACATAATTACGAATAAATAAATAACTATGACAATTTATTTCCTCCTATAACATTACCTGGAATGGTTCCAATTCTCAAAAATGTTTGCATCAGAAGAGGAAAACTCATGCTTGAGTTTGAGCAAAGCAGAGGTTTGAGAAGGAAGGCATGAGAATGGTCGAAGGGAAGTGGTGGAGGAGTTGAGAGAATGTGAAACGAAGAAGCAACAGGAAATGAGAAGAAGAAAGAGAAAGGACAAATGAGTTTCATGTTTCATTCGCTTCATGTTGACAGAGAAAGGAATTAGGACGAAAACTGGCATATCAAGAGCAATGAACCAAAGACAAAATGTAAAGGAGAGCAAGTGTGTTTTGGTGTAGGATTTGAAGCAGGTCAAGAGCCTCATTTATATACATCCAAAGTCCCCGTTTGGAGTGACCACCGCAATTGGTGTTTTCAAGATGTTTTATCACGTGCTTCGCACGTATGGCAAACCCATGAAGCAAATCAGAAGAAAAAAATTGTATAAAAAGTTTGTAAATTGTTTTTTAAAATTATTTTTTAATAAATTTTTTTTTTGTAAGAAATGGTTAAAAAAAAAAAAAAAGAAAGACAGACAGAAAAAAGTAGAAAAAGTAAGGAAGAAAGAAAAAGCACAAGATGACAAAATAATTGAACCAAAATTTTGAATAGTAAAAGAAGGTAACTCTCCTTCATATAACAGTTATCGATTATAGATTATAAATTATAGATATAGATTATTATGATTTTTTGAAAAATGTTAAACCAAATTCTCTATTTATATTTAAATATATCTTTTTTTCTCTTTAAAAAACTCACACTTTAAAAATTTATTATTTTCTTATTTTAAGTCAAAATGAAATTAATTTTTAAATTGCATAAAATGATAAAAATAGAGAAACAAGACTTATATTACTATTTTTTTTTAATACTGTTAAAATTTTTATGTTTTTTTTTTTTAAATTATCATAGTTTATTATCAACCAAACAAACATTTTCAAACATTTATTAATGGTCAATAAAAACAAATTTCGAAACTTCAACTGCAGTTGATGTTCCGAGCGCTACCTAAGAAAGCAATATATGTATTATTATTATTATTTTTCTTTTTGCAACAAGCGTAATTTTATTAAAAAAAAAAAAAGAAAAAAAAATCTTACAATCTTAAAGCACAAGGCCTAAAATGAAACAATCAAAGTAAACTTATTTAAGCATCATAATTTTTTTTAATCGAAGCATCTCATTAATATTGCTAGCTTAGAGAGGCGCTCATAAATCTAGAATTGTTGGTTACTCTTGAATAATTATTTGATGTTAATTAGAAAACAAATTTAACTCCCGTCATTGATCATAATAGATGATGGCTAGACCTTTCATCATCACGTTTCCTAAGCTTGTTGCTTTTTTATTGTGCGTGGCGTGGGATTAGGGCGGAAGGAAAAGTTGTCAGATTGCAAGTTGTGGGAATTTTGTATATTTGTCCATTCAATTTTTCGAACTCTGACTATATCCTCAAAATTTTATTTTTGGCATTTTACCACCCTAACTTGCTAACGTGCCTTATTTTATAAATCGTTATATGCTAAACCGATGGTGGAAAAGCATGTCCAACCAGAAATTCTCAAACTCTGATTCAAACCCTAACACAAGTATCTCAAATTCTCAACTCTCAATCCCTAGAATTCAGCCAAAATTCGGAGCTTAATCAATAGAGTAGACCATAATACAACAGTTTACCAAGTAAGTGAACTGACCAAATTTAGAGTTTAGGAGGTAAACATTTATACTACCGCATTTAGTAGACAAAAATATCTTATGTCCTTTGTGGATATATTTATTCATAGTTTACCAAAAACTTTTTTTTTTTTAATTTTATATTGAAGCATTTCGTTGTACAATATTGCTAGTTTAGGGAGGTGCTCATAAATCTAGAATTGTTAATTAGTTAGTATCAGATAATTATTTGTTGTTAATTAGAAAACAAAGTTGACTCCCATTATAGATAATATAATATGACCAGAACTTTCATCATCACGTGAAGTCCAGGTAAACGGACCGCCGTTGATGGATGAGCAACAAAGAATTAATGATATTAACATAAGAAATTTCCTTAGCATGTTGCTTTTTTCTTGTGCGTGGCGTGGGATTAGGGGAAGGGAAAAGTATAGCAAATCTGAATATGAAGACTTGAAATGCGTAATGAGTACGCTTTCTTTAAAGCATTATTGCCCCCTCTTGAAAAGAGATTGCTTTGGGTTGAATAACAGATTGCTTTTAGAATATGATAAGCCTTCACAAACGAATTTTAACACCAAACAAAAGAAAAAATTCGAATAGAAAAATAACACAATATTGCTGAAACAATAACAGTAAGAGAGAGAGAGAATTCGAATTTCTTAAGTAAAATGAAATTTAACTTCTCTGCAACTCTTTATAGAAATATGACATTTTTTGTGACACCCTTTGAGAAAAAATTGCCATTTAAAAAAATATATTTTCTTTTGGAAAAATACAACCCTTCTAAAAGTTACATCTTTTTCGAATTTAAAGTTAATAAATAATAACAGTTAAACTCAACGGGACACATGTCACGTACACAAGTGCCAAGTATGCCTAATAAGTGCCAAAGTGCCTCTACAACTTCACTGCTTTGTTTGTTTTATTTTATTTTGTTTATTTACTATTGACATTACTTTGAATTAGGTCGCAATCTAATTCTCAGTAGAAGTTGAACCAAACAGGATTGAATTAGAAACCTATGAAACGATGTTGTGAAAAGATTGAGAGAGGAATCCCATAAGCAGAGCAAAAAGAAAAGGAATAAAATCGACTTCACGAGAACCAACAATATGTAGGATTAAGAAGCGTGTGTAGGGTTTGAATTCTTTGAGAGTGCACGTGTAAAATCAAGATTGATTAGTTATAAATTTGATGGTCTAGATTTATTTCTCATAGACTGATGTTCCGCCCTTTTACGTTACAATAACATTTGACTGACTTGAGAATTAATGGACGCTCCAATCAAGGTTAATTTCTTTCGATTCTTAGGTCTAATTGGTCCAGCTGGCATTTAATTTTTGTCATTTGGACATAACTGTCATTTTCTTTCTGTTGTCGTTTTTTCTGCATCGTAGAAAGTCGTTTACGCACATATTCTTAGTCTCTTTTTTCTTTTTTCTTTTTTCTCCCCCCCCCCCCCCCGGTTTTAAGAATTTTATGGTTGTCCTAGAGATTTGTTCATAAACCAGATATCATAATTCATTCTTAATATATATAAGTCGTTTACAAATATGACTTCCAACATCATAAGATCTGCCAAACGTACTAAGATTGAATTTCATGGAGTAATACTTAGTCATTAATAGCTAATTACAGTTTTTCTTTTGCGTGGGATTAATGGGAAGTAAAATTAGCTCCTTGTAATGAGTTGTTATTTTATGGATGTCGTTTTAGTTGGTACGTCGTTATCTTTTTTTTTTTTTTCCTCCCCCCTCTCCATTTACGTATCAAAAAAAGAACGAATGAAAGAGAGAGAAATGGAAGAATTAACTTGGAAGACTGGTGTGAAGTCAAACAAGAATTTTCAAAGATCGCCTAAAATTTCGGGGATGTTTAGCTGCCTGCTGGCACTCGCTGTCTTCTTCTTGATTTCTTTCTCTTTTATTTATTTATTTATTTATTTCCTTCTCTTTTACACCAACCTTTCGTAAAAATTATACGTGAAACTTACACGAAAATTATTAATAAACTATATGCAACATGTACAGCCACTCTGCTAGTGTAATATTGATCACAGATGTTTAGAATCTACAAATATGATTTCATTTTAAAAAAAAAAAAAAAAAAAAAACCCCTCGTAAAAGCATACAAACACGTTGGAATAAAATAGGAAACCACCACAGGAACAAGATTCGAGTGATCAAAACACATCACAATTGCACATCGAGACCTAATCATTCTAATTAAAAATAAAATTAAATTAAAACTACAAAAATATATTGAAATACATAAAAAAAATGAAAAAAAAAAAATCCTACCCGAGAGGAAAATTATGACAGTCATCAATCTTTATAAAGAAAAAGTATAAGTTGTGCAGTCTTACTTCGCTTAGAAATGGATAAGTAAAGAGATTACCTTCTAAAAGTATAAGAACTTTTGCGGTAAAACCCAATAGCAAAACCGTGTGGGAACAAGATCAAAAATGGACAATAGCAAAGGGAGGCATATATGGGTCCATACAAATGGCATCATAGCCTATACCCAACAGAAAGTATGGTCAACGAGAATGTTGGACCACAAAAGGAGGGGTGGTTGTGACAGTCATCAATACCTATAAGCAAAAAGGGTAGGCTGTGTAGCTCCACATCGATTGAGAATGTATATATATGTGATAATTGATAGGTAAAGAGATCACTTTTTAACAGTATATGAGGCCTTTTGGGGTACAGTCCAAGAGAAAAACCGTGCGAAGAAGGTGTTGGGGAAAGTCGAGAAGGGTTTGGTTGTGAGGAGGTGAAAGAGGGAAGAATGATGGAGTTTTGGGGTTGGGGATGAGAGAGAGAGGCGTTGGAGGATGAGGAGAGAGAGAGGAGAACGTGCCATTAGAGACAGTGACTGAGACTGAGAACTAGGTTTGCCTTTGACCTAAAACCTCCATGGAAGATGTGGAGGGAGAAAGAAAAGGAAGCTTAAACCCTAGAGCGCACTTCTTTTAGTAGAGGAGTGGAGTTGATTATCAAAGAAGGCAATTAAAATGATTAAAACAGAATTTTTTTTATTTTTTAATTTTTTTTGTAGAAAGGAAATTAAATCCATGAAAATATAATTAAATCGCAAGAAATTAAATTTCAGGATTAAAATGTTTATCAATATATTAAAGAGTCAAGTTATTTAAGAAATTAAATTTCTAATATGTTTACCTTCTAAAATATTAGAAGGATTAGTTATAGAATTACTATAGTTACAAAATTAGTTTTAAATGAAAATTTTTTTTTAAATAAGAATAAGGTTATATCTAGTATAAAGGTTAGTCAATTTCTCTAAAAGAATTTAATTGTGTAGGTAATAGATAGGAGATAAACTTCTCCTTATTAAGAAGCTTAATTCTCTATTTTTAGGTGGGATCCATGTTATTTAATTCCTAAAAATAAAGATAAACACTAGAATTTAAAATCAAAAATTTAATTTCTTTTTTTTTTTTTCAAAGAAGATTACTCATTAATAAACACGTTAAAAAGAGAAAAGAAAAAAAATAATGAATTTGTGTCATTATGGTACTATTTAATTATTGTATTTTGTTTTGCTTGAAATTTGCATTATTTTACATTAAAAGCAAAGATATACTCGTCATTATGGTACTATTTAATTATTGTATTTTGTTTTGCTTGAAATTTGCATTATTTTACATTAAAAGAAAAGATATATTCTTATTTCTTCTTATTATTGTATTTATGTTGATGCAGTTTATAATGGTGCATAATTAAGGTGTTTTTCGTCTTTTACAAAGAATTTATATCTTAGTTATTTATAATCAATCAATTATCTTTTAGGATAGAAAAAATATTATTTTATTTTTGCAATTATGAATTAGTGAAAGTCATTTTTGTCATGCTTGTAGTCATAACTTAGTGATACTGTACAAGTGTAGAGTTTGAGTATTCTACATCTAATTTTTTTTCAAGTAATTTTAATCATGTTTAGGTGAATTTATATTTGAAGAGACGGAAAATAATGGTGTCATCTGAGAGTGCCGGATCTCGCCCGTGAGCGCGGCTCAAGGGTGATGGACGCTCCTCTCAAAAGCCTATCTATTTACCGTGCACACACATCAGACACTCACCCGTAGCACCCACACATGACACAAAGACTTTGATGTGTCTATTGGACTCAATAACTTGTGTTAGAGACGTTCTTGGTCTAACATGATTAACATAATCACTAAATTAACATATATTATTGTCAATAATAGATTTTGATTATGCATGGATAAATTCATATGTTGATCATGTTATTGAGGTCCGTACGGGTGATAGAATTATTGTGTCCATAATTTTATTTCTTGATAGGATGCATGAAGTTTAAGCTTGTTAAGTTTGTCCATGTTTTATTTATTTGTGTTATTATTTGACATCTTGTGCCATACGAGTATCATGTGTTCTAATTATGCAGTCCAAGTAGGAGAATATTGAAAACAATTTTATAAGGATTTTCATGACTGAAAACTTATATTATGGTCAAACAATAAAGGAAAGTATTAAGGATTTTGTGTTTTAACTATATTAGCGAGGTTCATACGGGGAATTAAATTATTCAATATTGTGTCTGTTGTATCGGTTTGGAATGGAGTTTTTAGTTTAGAGTTGGTTGACTTTTCAAAAAATAGTTAAATTTTTGTTGACTTTTCAGAAAAAGACAAAAATTGAGTTGAAATTTTTGAGTCCAAACTGAATGTCCAAAAACAAGCTTAGCCCCCATTTGAAACACAAGTTTGAGATGTAATTTTTATGTTGAAATTGAATGACTTTTCAAAAACTAGTTATAAATTTTGTTAATTTTTTATAAAAAGATAAAAACTGAATGAAAAACTTCTGTTTGAATCGCATGTCAATTTTTGGCAAGGAAAATTTTCTTATTTTAAATGAGAAAGTCTTTTCTTTTGAGGATAAGATGGTGTTTGGATGTGCAAAAAGTTTCATTTTGAAAACAAAAAATTGTTTGGAATGAGAAAAAAAATGATATTGAATGGTGCATTGTGAGAAGATTTCAAAAATATTCACTTTCTAAAAGAGTACCATACAAAGTAAGTTTGAAAATAAGATAGTTTTTATTTTAAAAAATGAGAGAATTATGGAAAAAGTTGAACCAAATAATTTTTTTACTGCAAAATTTTCCAATTTCAAAAATTGGATATGTCATCCAAACATAGGGGGTTTTCTATAATCCAAATGCACCATTATTTATTTGGTAGGTTGTTGAACGGTGAAAGAAATTTGTTGATTAACATGAACCACAATCTTTGCTACCCTGTCGGCGGTGGATTGATGCATTTGGTTGCGATGCTATCATATAATAATGAAAAATTAGTTGAAGATCATTAACACAAAAAAAAATTAACAATAGTATGAATGGTATGAATCTATCATGTTAAATTTAACAATGGTGAAATTGGACTTGGCTTTGAGAGTGGATGGATTAAGTGCTAAGAAACTCTATTATTTCATAGAGGACGAGCGTATGGTGTGTTGTGAGGTTACTTGCTGTAGGACTTTGTTTCGGTGTTTGGAGTAGTAAACTCCATTTTTAGATTGCTGAAATTGTCTTGTGAAAGTTCCACTATGGTATCTTTCTCGCTAAGAGGATCTTTCGTTCCAACGTATTGAGACTGAGCTACGTTATGGGAAAGAAAAAAGATATCGAATGCCTCTTAGTTATTTAGAACACGTCCACAAGTTACGTGAGGGCAGATCCGCTAAAGGCTTACCAATTATTTACACCTCTAGTTGACGGGATAGCCATGGATGTAACAAGTACGAGTACGAGTATGACCATCATTTTTAATAAATCTTTTTAAAAATGGAAAACACTTACTAAGGGCATTTTATGCGATTTAACTCAGCCATACAAGGAAGCTTATTTCAAGCTAAAAATGATCCATAATGCACATAATCGAGATCTGATGTCTTGCATTTCCTGTTGTCTCATTTGCTGTCCCTCTAACAATGTAATCCCATATCATCTGAATTTAAGAATTTAACCATATAAAAAAAATACTAATTATTAAAAATCCTTAAATAAATTAATGAGTTGTCAAAAACTTTTTGAAAGAATAACCTTTAAGATAGAAAAATGGTACAACAAAGTTGTATTCTAACGCATGTATAGCAAACTTTAACTTGTGAATGGACTCTGTTACCTAAAGTCGCTACCTTCAAGGGCAGCTCAAAATGCAAACACTAACAACTTATCTCGCCTTATGTAAGAAACTTTCGAGAACTTGGTGCATAGGTTCTCGAAAGTTAATTGGTATCTCATCTTGATACTCATCGTTTCTAATTAAAATAAATAAATAAATCACTTGACATTACAAATAACATTAAAAGAGAACATCATACCCGCATCAATTGCAAAAGAGAGACCCTCATCATAGAAAGAAGCTCAGCAATAGAGCACATAAAACTAGAGTAATCAAATTGGTTATGGTACATTTTTCTTTGAACGAGAACTTATGCTCAAATATTTGGACAAGAAAACTATATGAAAAAAGGAAGAGTGACTAAAGAAGCTTACAAAGGGGGCACAGAAATAGATATGTACAACATGGGGCAGCATAATATGGATGCCTATATACATGTATCTATCTATTCATGTATTTTTTATATGTATGTACGCATGCATTCTTTTATATGAATATGTACACGAAGCAAAAAATAATCATTTTGTAAGATATGGTTTCGGAGACTCAGACATGCTTTGCGGCAACTTAAAACCACTCAACCATGCATTTTGGGTAGAGACCTTGATCTGCAGCAACAGCTGAAAGGCCTTGAAGTGCTTTGTGGACCTTACACCTCTCGTAGAACACCGGGCAAACAAGTGAGGTGCACTTTACACCACTTTCCACAAGCCAGTCCCCACCGCCGCAATGTCGGCATATCTGCATGAGAATTGGCAGTTAGACAAACAGACGAAAAAATATAATGCGAATGAACTGACTAGTAGTAATTTCTGGTTAAGTTGGTAGTGTAACTTACCGCAGCAAGATGTTGCATCTCTCTCTCCAACTTTGAAGTCCTTCTGACAACAGCTGCCACAGCAGCAGTTTTGTTTTGGGAACATTGCTTGCACAGATGGGTTGATGCATCGACCAACTGGCCACACAGAATACAATGTTTCGAGAGATAGTAATAATCAATTTGGGTTCGGAGAGGATTTGAGGTGAAAAGGGTGTGTTTGGAAATCGTCTCCCGGACTGGTCGGGGCATTTCCAGGAACCACTTGTTCAAGTCGGCTCCAACAAGTCCAAACACTCGCTCCAGAGCCGGGATTATCTGCTTGTTAATGTAATACAGACCATTCAGCCTATAGGGCGAACCAAGAGTCAGGAGTTCCAATGGATCCACAACCATATCTACTAGACGAGCCCCGGGCTCTCCATGTATGACGACATAAGGAACTCGTTCTCCATAATGTGGCTCTGCCCTTGGATCAGTTCTCATCGCTTTAGTGGCCACTATTGCAGCTGGTGGGAGTGACAAGGTATCCCTTGTACTGTAGGTTCCTAACCGAACTTCCTTTGCAAAAACAAAATCCTGAAGAGACACCCTTCCGGACAGGATCCACTTACATTGACGCTGCAAATATGCTTTAACCTGAGATCAAAGAAGTCGGTCATTACTACTGAGTGAGGCTAAGAGCCAGAGAACAAAAAGCTATTTACATACAAACCCCAATCAAATTGTCCAAGGATCGTGATTTACAACCCAATGAAAATTTTACAACAACCTACCTCCTCATGAAATTTTTCCAAGATCAGTTACATCAAGCTATGGATTTAGTGAAACGATTACTTAGGTCAAATAACAAAAACAATACAATTAAAAGGCACGTGTTTGCTTCATATGCATGTCAAGTAAAACGCGCTTTTACCTCAGAAATGTCCTGATGTTGGAAAAAGATTCTCAAGGACTGCTCCATTGTTTTGGAAACAGCCTCACATGTATCCCTGCGAACTGTCTCAATACCCTTAGCATCAAAAACAGGTTCCACTTGCTTAGGGCTTTCATAGCTATAACCGACATATCGCTTCTTAGTAAGGAGGAAGCATGGATGATAAACTTTTTCCATTTTTAGAGTAACTGGATTTGGATTCATTGCAGAGATTTCAGAGGCAATCTCATTCCCAATTTTAAAAGCATCTTCACGAGAGCGTCCCTTTAGGAGACAAACATGCTGCACAAAATAAAGCCAGTCAACCTGATAAGTTCCCAAACACACACAAAGAATCATAATGAACAATATGTCAACTCCTGAATCCATTTGCGGGCTACAAAGATGAACTGCCACGATAAACAATAATAAACAAAAGAGAAAAGTGATTAAAGAGTCCTGGGGTTAAACGGAGACTCTACCGTCATACCCCATAATAAATAGAAGTAAATGCATACCTGTCAGTATCGCCATAAACAACTTTGGCCTTTCACTTGTCATTAGCATTTACAAAGGAAATAGCCTTTTCGACTGTTCTACGACCACACTGAACAATACTATCTGCAAGCTCGGCGCAAGGCATGCGACCACTAAACCCAGCAGTAGTATAGCCATATGTCACATTTGCTATTAGTTTCAGTGCCAGCTGTCTTGCATTAAATATCTGGAAAAAATAGTGCAATTTTTACTCTTCGAACTTAAAAGTGCACAAAATGAGCCATTGCTCAAACAATATTTCCAATAGAAATATTCCAGTAAGATGAAGTCAAACAGACACAAACAATATCATCAAGAAGTTTCTTATGCAACGACAGATTGGAAAATATCTAGAGAAAATATAGAAGTAGAGGAGAAACAACACAAATTAATAAATGCAATCCCTCTCTCTTTGCTAAAATGAAAAAGTGAGAAAATATTCAGATAACCACATTACAGTAGTAGAATGAATGACTGATCAGTCATAGCATAAGTATCTAAGAAAAGTGTTAGTTTACCAATCAATCCCAAAAGCTTAAGCTGTTAAGAAGTGAGCCAATAATAATTTTATATTTCAACACTCCCCCTCAAGTGCAGGCCAGACAATGGGTAAACGTGCGGACCAATATTAATTCGAAAGTTCAACACAAATTATAAGAAACCTAAAACAAATTAAGGCCTAACACACAATGATAATAAAGGGGTTAAATAGTGCAATTGTAGAGGTTCAAACCCAGGACCTCCCGCTCTGATACCATGTTAGTTTACTAATCAATCCCAAAAGCATAAGCTATTAGGAGGTGGGCCAACAATAATTTTATATTTCAACAAAAAGTATTCATATAAAACAGCAAGGCTGAGAATTTGAGAATTATTGACAATCCTACGGCAAAACATAGGCATACTCTGTTAAGAACTTGCTGTGAAGGAAACAATTTTTTCATAGCTTGTTTCACCATAATCCTAGTTGACAATATTTCCTCCAATAAGCGGGGCAATACACCTTTACGGACCTGTGTAACATCAAGAAACAGAAGTTATTAATCTCCCTCGCCCGTTTCTCATCTGATGCTCATGTTAGTTTCCCTTTATAGAGTAAACTGATAAGTATTTCTTAGAGCCCTAATATGAGAATGTACACCTTGTCATGAATATTATTTCTTCTGGACAATAGTATCTCATGCTTGGTTCATTGAACAAAGGCACTTTCTAAACTGTATGACAGGACAGCGAGAGAGAGAGAGAGAGAGAGAGAGAGAGAGAGAGAGAGAGAGAGAGAGAGGGAAAAAAAACTGTCAAAGGTTTGCGGAAAATCAACCACAGCTCCAGTTGCATAAAATATACGTGGACTTTGTCTGGCTGCAGCAATAAATTCAAATAGGAAAGAAAAAGAAATGGGTAGAAGTACCTTTGATTGGACATACAGAACACCATTAGGAGTGAGCAGTATTTGATCCTTTAACTTCCGCAGAATATCTGGATCTGGTGAATATTGAGTGACACCGAGTATATTTGCCTTTGAAGGAGCAATGTTCCCAAGGCTTGTAGAATAACACAGGTTGTATGCAATTATCATGGATGGATAAAGCGACTGAAAATCCAAA
Source organism: Ficus microcarpa (assembly GCA_025413485.1). Lineage (NCBI taxonomy): Eukaryota > Viridiplantae > Streptophyta > Magnoliopsida > Rosales > Moraceae > Ficus > Ficus microcarpa. The sequence goes on along the minus strand of CM046377.1, from coordinate 815,754 downwards.
ACAACTACTGGATCTGCATAAAAACTGGACTCTGGTTCCATTACAAGAGGCAGGCATTCCATTGCAGGTTGAGAAGCAACCTGATATCATAAATTTGAGGCACTGATCAATCACATTCCGAATCACAAAGCAATTAATTCATAAAGGTATTACTTCGTGCTTAATAAATCCTGACGGGAAGAAAAAAAATAAAAGATATCTGCCACAACTTAGAAGACCGTGAGAGATGATACAGTACAAACCTGCGGTTTCCCAGGGGAAATGGCTAGATAATTTTGTGTATGTGCCAATCTCAAGTACATGGACTCAACACGATATTGTGAACCTCGTGAGAGAACCGAGAAAAAATCGATGCCAAATACACGAGCAAGTTCTGATGTTCGATTTATCTGCACAAGCACACTCATAAATATCTTCCAAGTGTGGAAACAAAGTCAATTGCCTCACAAATGATGACGTAAAACCAAACACAAATGAAAGACAGAGTCCTTTAAAGTGAAGTTCATCGGAACTAACTAGAAGGAAAAAAAAAAAAAAAAACACAGAGCCATGGCATTGTACATAATGGGAGAAAAGGAACTTAAACCTAATCGTATCATCCTTCTAACCATTCTCCATTACCAAATAAAGAAATACACAAATCAACACATATCTATAGGCATAACCATCGCCTCAAATAAGACAAAAATAAAATAAAATGAAATGAAAAACAAACAAACGAACGAACAAAAACATAGAAAAAGAAATAGCATAGGCATCAAACAAAGATTTCTAACAAAGATAAGTATGTACTCAATCCTCCCTTCCCGGTACCAAGTTAATGCGGAAAAGGTTTTTGATAGAGAGGAATTGATGGTATTTTTTTCCCCCTTCTCTCATCATGTCAGAGCCTTTCTTACCATGTCAAGTTGGTTCAAAATCTCAAGGTTCAACTTTGCTCTCTCTTTCACGTATTCTAGACATCGATATCTTGCTCGCTCAGGACCACTGGAAAACCATCTGCTTAGCACCTTGTGAGAAATATAAGGAATTTTTTGCCTCAATACAGCATCAGCAACTGCTTCAATTGTGTACATATTAAGCTTAACTTCACCACGCATCAGTCGCCAAACATTAAGGACAATTCTACCGCTAACGTGGACCCCACTACCATGAGTTCGTCCCCATTCATCCTCAATTATTGCATCTTCCAAAACAACAGGATCAGCAATTACTGACTCGGGAATTACGTTATCCAGTAGTCCATTCTCAGGAATTTCTGAATCTCCAGCAGCAATCTTAGTTTCACATGGTGTACGAGATATGCTGTTCAGTAAACCTATACCAAGATAAGAAGCTCGTTCTGCCAAAAAACCAAGCGAACCACCTTGAACATCCCAACCCATCAAAATATCTAGGTCAAGTGAACATACAAACTTCATAAAGTGATCAAACAAGCACCTCTCCTTAGAAAAAACCAACAGATTGCAGCCAGTAATTCCATCAAGATTCCTACAAGTGGATGGGGATAACCATCAGAGGCAATTCAAATCCTTAATGCTTGTAACCCACGTGAATCTATATATTCATAAATGCCCACACAAAATGTAGAATCCATACCTATGAGAATTTTCAGCTTTACTGTGCAAGAGCACATGGAGCTCGGCAGCAAAATCACTATCACTAAGAATAGCAAGTGATATTATATTGACAGCATCAAATCGAGGATCGGGTCGAAGATCTCCTCTAGAGGCTGCTTGAACCTATCACCAATTCACCTTCAAATTGGATCAATGTTATAAAGACAAACGCTTCTACTCAGCAAACTCTAAGGAGACTTGAAACTCTAACAACAAGAATTAAACACTATCAGAACAGATATGAAGTTCTGACAAACATAACTTTTGGCACAAGATAGCAAATTTAGGACCAAAGTTCTTTATGTTATTCTAATTTGCTCTAAATCAATTCAGCAAAAAGTAGACAGTAATTATATAAAATAAAAAGTTAAAAAAGTAGACAGTAGAACTAAGCACACCTCTATGCTTAACAACGTCAGTTGCTGTCCACAACCAACACTTGCAGGGTCCCGGAATCCAATTTGACTAAGAGGAGTAGGCTTAGATCTCCCATCTGGCCCTGAAATCTGAGAAATATCTATTGAACAATCAGAGGATGCTTTAACTTTTCCAGCATCTCGTTCCCTCTGCACCGTTGATGTCTTCTCATTACCGGCAAGGTTCCTTACGGCATCAACATTCTCACAGTTATCTTGTGGCCCATGTGCCTGAAGATATTGTTGATGAGGTGTAGAACCCGATTCGGGAGAAGCCTTCTTGTTATGATTGGGTGAGGAACTTGGTGAACCAATCAGAGCACTAGAAGTTCCTGCAGTTTCTTACAATCACGTGATAAGAGTTTCCCAATTCTAAAAAGTAAACCTAGAAAACATATCAATGTTTACCTTTATGAGATGAAGGCTCCGTCAATACTGTATTTTCCTCTGCTGAATTACCTAGAAGTCCCAAACTAAAAATCAGATAGATTCCAAAAGCTAATAACCAAAAATTGAAACTCGTAGCTATGGCTTCTATTACCAGCTGACAGCCATCTTTTCACATTTTCAGATGGAGGCGGCGAAACTAGAGGTGTTAACAAATATGAGTATGAACCATTGTTTTGATAGTGAGTAGGGACACCGACTGGAGCTTCTCGTTCTGAAGTGATTCATTCACTCCAATGCATTTGTTCTGAAGTTCTGCCTCGTCTTGACAGTTTTCCATAAAGAATGGAAGAAAATCATCCAAAGCTCTCCATTAATCAGAGGGGAATTTTTTGTCAACAATGCTTAAAAGAAAAAGTCAAAATGATATGAATGTCAAAACCAAAATCCCAGGAAAAAGACCCACCCAAACTAGGATTTCTTTAATCAAATAACATTCAAATAGAAGGAAGCACAGAATCAATAACCCAGCAATAGTAGAATCCAAAACCTGAGAAATTTATTCTTTAAATTCAATGAAAATTCACAAAATACACCTGCAAAAGTCTCATAAAATTGCCCTACTCCTAAATAGGTATAACTCACACTCTTCCAAAATCTTCAGAGTCAAGATATATCAAGTAATGCATAGTTCCTAGTCTATGTATCTAATAACCGTGTGATATAATGCGGGTCTAGGACTCTTAAAAGGTCTGCGTCCAAATTGTGAACACGTACTTCTTTCAAAATAAAAATAACAAACTAGGCCAAAGGAATATACGTTACTTCAGACCAACACAGTCTACAAAATTCAAACTTAATCATGGGCATAAATAGTTGATAACTATGCTCTACGAATGGACAGGGTATTGGAAAGATATGCCATTGCAGGCTTCTAAGATGCAAGAAGCAGTTTTAACCTAATTAAAAAGTGGGATATATATATATATATATATATATATATAGCTCTGTTCTTAGAATAGAGAAAGCATGCATTAGTCTACTGAGGCAAGAACGTAATAAAAATAAAATTGAAAGCTCAACCTGAGGCTCCATCATGAGATTCCTTATCCGCACAGGGAAGATGGGAGATAAAAGAATAAGAATAAGCTTTTCTGAATGGCCGATTTATCCAAGCAGTTGGAGGTGGTTTTCTGCAAAAGGTCAAGCTAATTAGATCTGTATCTTGATGATCAGTCGTGAAGAGCGGCAAAACATCTCCCTAGCTCTGTCCACTGCTCAAAGCATTCACGTCGATTGTTCTATTCATTCCCACTGATTTCTTAGGAGACATTTCATGTTCCAATTCCCTGGCGAATTGACCATCAGTGCAACTCTTCACACACACTTCGTCATGCCCAACAGCAATTTGAAAACAACTCGAAGTCGCAGCATTCATTGACTCCAATCCCTCACCAGCAAATGTGTTATCCCGAGGATGAGACTTCAATAACAGAACACCGGTTTCTTGACTATTTTCAAAATGGTTGATAGCAGCAGCAGAATCAGGAACACCAGGCTTAGACAGCGAGGATATTGTATGCATATCAGAAGTACCCGTGGATATGAAGTTCCCAGATCGAGTGGCCACTCCACCACCATCACCATTATCCCTCTCAAGAGAAGTAAAATTTCCATCATCTTTTGTACGGCCAACTAACGAGCCGCCAATCCTAGACGAAAGGGTGAATTCTCCAGACATTGGAGTGTCATAACCAGTTGCTTTAACATCATAAACCTCATGAAGCATTGATTGTGATGCAGTCAGCAATGGAGAAAAGCCAAGAGACACACAAGGCCTCTCATTAGGCTCATCAATAGGTAGCACTTGAAATTCTGAATTTCTAGGGAAGATATTTGTATCTTCTTTTTCTTTCATTTCCAAATGGGCCTCTTGTAGGCCCTGAGAGCAACATTCAACTGAATCAACACGGTAATGCCGCTTTCTCCTCATCAAGTCCCGTACAGAGCATCCGACCAGTGGAATAGCCTCCTTCCCATCACAAATATCACTCTTGGATTGTTTTATTGAAGAATGTTCATGTTGTCGCACCGTATCTTCAGATAAGGAACTTGCAGTTATGGGGCCTTTGGTTTCAGTACAGAAACTGACAGGTTCTCTCTCATCTTTTGACTTTTCATTTTTGGAAAAAGGTAAAGAACCCCATAACAATTTTTTCCTCTTGTGCCTATGATTAAAGCTTGAGTGAGCATCCTCCACGACCTTTTTCTCAATAAGAGTATCCTCTAAAAATACCTGGTGTTCACAAACCCCATCAAAATTTCTCTTGCAATCAGTTTTGGAGCAATCTTCAGTTGATCTGGCAGGAGGAGTTAAGAACATATCGTCACCAGCACCATCCACTTGGGGAATAATTTTCCCAGATGAAGTGCTGAGACAGTGGTTCTTTTCAAGCAAATCAGCTCTCTCTTTACCCTTAAAGTCAACGAAATCATCAACTGAATCAAGAATGCCCTGACACTCCTTTTGAGATTCACTCTCATATTCCAAATTAGCTTTCTCCAAAACTTCTTCCATGCTACCTGCAGGCAACAGTGGACTCAAAATGGTCTCGCGAAGAAGTTCATCGTCAAAATTTATGTCATCCGCTACCTGAGTACTGGCAAGCCACTTTAGAAGACACAAGGCTTCCTTGTCTGCAACCTGAAGAAGCATACATGTTTTAATTTATACATTAAAGAAAAGTAAAAATTTTCTTATGAAACAACCTGCAAGTTATATTTTGGAGAACAAATAATAGGATTGGAAAATAAATACTAATGCTGGCTCAACTCCTATCAGCTTAAGCTTTTGGTAGCATCAGTAAACTAACATATACAAATATGAAACAAAACGCAAGACAATACAGCTGACTCATACATCCTCATTCCAAATTAGTATTCTGTACGCATGCTTCATTATTAGTTACATACATTCAAATTTAAAAGTATGTTGACACAAATCATTGAACAAGTTGTAAATTAAATCTAAAATAGTAGTCCATTCAGGAGGGAAAAAAAAATCTAAAATAGTTGCCAAAACTTTCCCCAAATGAACGTGGAGTCACTTATTTAACAAATAAGAAGCCAATCTTGTTTAAGTCGAAGTCAAAAAAGGAGTCAGAGAAAATCCAGAATAACTTAAAAACTATAAAACTAGAAGCAGAACTAGAAGAGGCCCAATTGCACAAGTAGAGGGGGGAGGGGGGATGCATACAGCACAAAATATAAATCTAATTCATTAGTCAAAATAAATAGCAGGAGAGAGAAGGGAGAAAAAGGGGAAAAAAATGGTAAAGCAATTTTTATTTCAACAATATAAAAAAATAGGAAAGCGCCTGGAACTTTGCAAGTGAGAGCGCAGATAAGCAGCAATGCAAAGAAGCCCAAACATACAAGTGGAAGAAAGAAATGCAAAACTATGATTGATTACCTTTTTATCTAATGTCTCAATCATGCTAGATGCAGGAAGTTTGTTGTTAAATGATAATCTAACATTTCCATCCCCATCTGTAGGGGAGATTGCACCATCTTCCTCTTGTGATGACAAAGATCCAATTACACGTCTTTCTTTAAGGTGATCAGAAAGTTCCATGTCATTTTTTGATGATGTCATTTGCAGCACAGATCTTACATCTTTATCTAACGGAGTTAAACTCAAAGCGCTTTCTGCTTCATTATGCAATTCAACAAATTGATTTATAAACTCTGGACCAGGTGAGAGAGTTCTTAAAACATCTTCTGGCGGTGGTTTGCAAGGATCTGCAGGTATTTCCAGCTCACTAGTCCCGCTTCTTTCATACTCATCCTAAAGTATCCAAGAGAACATTACAGTTTGTTAGAAAATTGTAAGACATGATCTAACACATTTTCATACTGACATGAATGACAGGTATACCTCCCAAATCGGTACAAGTGATTGAACCATTTTCAGATGTGAATGAGTTTGTGATAAGGATGTATACATTTTCAACTGCTGATTAAGAATCTCTGCAAAACCACGAATAATCTATTAATTTAACACACCAAAAAAAGTAACCTAGACAGACGTTGTAAATATGGATAGTAGTGACGGAAGCAATGCAAACCATCTACAGTGGCATCCCCCTCAAGTTGACAAAGACTTTGACGTTTGACAGAGCTGATTTCTGGATTTGGTGAAACATCAAAATTGCCAGGAGAATACCACATCCAATCAGCTGGAACTGTGGAAGATATCCAAATGGGGGCATCAAAAGATGGACTACCACTTTTATCCGTCTAATGCAGAATAAAGGGAAAAAAAATTATTAGAAAAACAAAGATCATTTTATTCAAATTCCAAAAACGCTAGCCAAGAACATGGATACTGATAAATTTGTTCAAAATCATCAGGAAAAAAAATTAACCTCAGAATCCAGAGGTGTGCACATTGAGGGATCCATGTCCTTTCTAGGTTGTTTGGTGGAGACAGATTTATTTGGGGAGAAAACATCTGGTACAGGATGACAGAACTTCATCTTAGACAGATGTATATGACCCACTCCATATAAGTTGTAGTCAACCTACCACATGAAAAGCTTACATCATAAGAAAAGAGGCAAAAGCAGAAATAGCAATAGCTGATGAAATCGTAGGAATAATGCTTGATTATTAAGCACCTCAAGAACGGATAATTTAGCATATCTAGGAAACGCACAAACCAGATTGAATTCTTACAAAAAACACAAAATTCCTCTCGAATGTTTCAGTTTGCAAAAAATTGCTTACCAGAAACTGAAGAATAAAGGGAATGTGGGCTTCATGAGGTTGTAAACACTCGTCAAGAACTCCACCATCCTGAAAAGAAAGTATCACCAATGATTTAAAGTATGACTTATAAGGTCAACCAACAATGACAAAAACATGTTAATTTCTCTAACAGGACGTAAATTGATATGCTTCAAAAACACCTTCATCTTTTATCTTCAGAAAAATGCTTAAGTTCAACAATTTTGAGGCTCAAATATAAGCTAAATAACAGATTGGCTAAGAAAAATGTGCACATTTGCAATGGAAAAGAAGAGGTTCCTTTTGCTTATATATAATTGAATGCTGTGTCTGGCACCTACAAAGAATTTTCATCTTAAGTAAAAGTTCTGGACCCTCTTTTTTTTCCTTTAAACTTGAAGATCAGATGAGTTGAACTTAGGAGCTCAACATTAAAGATGGGCATCGAAATTACCACTAGGCTAAGCTAACAACCATAGTTCTACGCCAAATTATTTTTCGACGCTTCAAAAAGAATTGAGATATTTCATAAGTAAAAAAAGAAAGGCAAACCAAACATAAATCAACACATTGAAAACTATACGTGATCCTGTTAGAACTTTACGGTTTCTTCTAAAATAAGGCAACACAGTTCTAAAGGGGCCACAGATATCTGAAATTATAGAACATAGAAGAATAAAAGTTAAGAAATTGTAATTAGGACACAAAATAGTAACATGATTAGCAACAATGGAATATAAATGAGATGTTCAAGATCCATACCAGAAGAAGATTAGCAGCGCGAGAAACATCATGTGGGTAATAGCTTATATCTTGTCAAGATACTCAAAAATATACTCCTGGGCCATCAAAAAGCAACAGAAAACAAAAAGGATACAGGTATATCTTCACGAAGAGCTCCTCTGATGAATAGTAACCACAAAATCTTTTTGCACGTACAAGGCTGCAACCATGAACATGCTGCCGTTTTGAACATGCCTTACTTTTAAGCTGGAAGATATCATGCACAGAACTTTAGCACCTAAACTTTTGATATCACCCATGCAAAGAACAAAAAGCGTGTAAAGCAAATACAAGAGCCCGAGAGGAGAACTCAATCTGATGCAACGAGGCATACCAACCTTCAAGGCTTTCTCTATAGCTAGAGCTATTTCGTGCGTGAATGCATCACCTATGCAACCCAAAAAAAAATAGAAAACCTAAATAAATTTGTGCGCCCACTCAGAAAATGAAAACATCGATTATCATAGCAGGTGGGTTAGATAATAGAATGAAGAGTCAGAGGGGGAAAATAAAGAGTTGTGAATCTCAATCTAGCAAATCTGCAAGTCCCTCTAACAGAAATTCTACATCAATCTTCTTTTGGGCATTGGCTCAAACAGGAAAGATTCTATTTACCTTCCTTCTGAGATTGAATATCGGCACATGGCACATACAGATAAGGCAAAACCTAAAAAAAATTATTAAAAAAAAAAAAAAAGGGCCAATTGTTAGCCCAAAAAAAAAAATTCATTTATTAGGTAAAATCTCAGAAAAAAATTATATATATAGCTACGTTACACAAGGAACAGATACCAAACATTGAAATAAACTATATATATATATATATGTATATGATTTTCAAGATCATATCAAAAAAAAAAAAAAAAAAAAAAGGATTGCAAAAATCTTAAGAAAAAAAAAAAGGGAAATGAAGAATGTAGAACGTGATCTTACTTGATGGACGTGCAAGCAAGTTTTCTGACCAGCCGGAGTCGAGCCGTATATTCTTATCACAGGAACCTCATTCACTTTCCCGCCTGAAAAAATCGTTCAACAGAAATTACTTTTCCGAGAGAAAATCAATCCACATATAATCCTAGCATCAACATTCTGATTTTCATGAATTCGAGAACCGTTAATTCACGAACAAATTTCAACTAACACCAACTTTCACAAACAATAAACAATCAAAATCAAGCGATATTAGACAAAACCCTAGAAACGAAGAAAGAAAATCTGGATTCCAGCAAAATCACGGTAACCGAACAAGTAGAGAGATGGAGCGGAGTGACGAAACGGCGTCGTGTGAGTACCGTGGAAGCTGCTGTAGGAGAGGTCGAGACCTGGAATCGGCGGCGCCATGTAGTAGTCGGCGGCGACGATGCGGACGCTGACGGTCTGCGAGTCCGCCATCGGAGGTTGCTTGAATTGACGGAAATGCCCCCGGACGACGACGGACTTGCTAATCGCCGATGAAGGGTAAAAATGAGACGAAATTCGTTTGGCGCATAACCAGAAGTATTTTGGTTTATTTTCAAAGGCAAAAGGGAGAAAAAAAAACTTGCTGTGTACTCTTTCTCCAGTTTCGCGGCTTTTCGCCCACTCAGATGATGCTTCTACGGTCTGCCACGTAGCATATTATTTTTTTTTTAATTTGAAAAAACGTGGTAAAAGAGAAGCCTATCCTTTAATTTTAAATTACAAGAATGCCATTCTCTTGGCATTTTATCTAACAGTCTAAAAACATAGGGGAATAGGTAAAAAAATATATTATAATAGAATTAGAGAATAGGTAAAATTGGTTATTTATATTAATTGAACATAATCATCATTGATTAATTAAATTAATTATTTTTTATGATAAATTAGTGATTGATTATTTATCAAAATTAATTAAATATTTAAAAAAAATATAACTAATTTTTAAAAACTTTAGGCCATTTATTTAAAAACTTTTTTTTAAAAGGCTATATTCCTCTAAATCCCTCATAAAAAATAAGAAAACTTGCATATGAAAGAATAATAATAATAATGTGATTGCATGTATAATCTAATAATAATATCACAACTAACTTTATTAAAAAAATATAAAGTTCTAATCCCACATTTTTAAATTCAAAAAAAAAAATATAAAACATAACAATTCACCTACCTCGAGTTAACATTAAAGGTCCGTTTGGTGAATGAGTTTGAGTTAAAAAAGTATAATTTGAGTTAAAATTTTTTTTTAACTTTTCAGAAAAGACAAAAGAGATGAAAAAGTACAGTTTAAGTTAAATTACTAAACGAGGCCTAAATATCTACATAGAACTTTTTTTTTTTTTAGAGAACCTATACGAACCATTTGGATAAGTAATATTTCTTGTCAAGAAACCATGAACATTGATGCAAGACGAATCATGTTTTTATGAAAAAACAATTAAAAGCAAACGATCTGTGATCAAATGTACAACAGCTCAACCTAGTTTATAGATAAATTACCAAAAAGACATATATAAAAATCACACTCATTGCTGTACAAAATAAATTAATTGGTTTCAAAATGTAGAACAAGTACCTTTAAAAGCGTGCGGCTTGATTCATGGTCACCAGAGTATGAAGCCACCAAAAGTTCTTGCGAGCCAGTAAGATCTCCTTGAAATAACCACATATCCGGTGATAACCCCGATTAGAACTCCACACCCATATCCCATTGCTACTGGTCTCCAACTAAAGCCAAAATTGTCCGACTCTGATCTGCGGCCACGGTTTGAAGTTGGTTTTCCATTGTCTCCACATTTCTTCGACAATGGAGGGCCGCATAGTCCCAAATTTCCATCAAAAGACGAATTTGAGAACGTACTAAATTGTCTCTCTTGTGGTATTGGGCCAGTGAGTTGGTTTTGTGAGAGATCTAGAGACTGAAGAAATGTGAGGTTGGTCAACTCTTGAGGAATTCCACCGGAGAGCTCGTTCTTGGAGAGATCCAATGACTCGAGTTCAGTTAATTGCCCCATAGATGATGGGATGAGGCCTCCGAAATTGTTGCTTGATAAGTTAAGCACAACTAGTGACCGAAGATTACCTACACTCTTTGGAATTTCTCCGTGAAATCTATTATTGGAAAGATCTATGCTCACCAAGATGGGTAAAATTCTGTTATACGTCATTTTGTTACCCTTATTGATCAACGTCACTGGGCTGTCAACATGGATGCCACTACTTACTGTACCTATAAGGATATCAAATGGTGCCTTGTCTTTACTATCTTCTATCATGGATGTCCAGTTCTTAAAGAAACCTGAGGGTAAAGCTCCACTAAAATGGTTAAAAGAGAGGTTCAGAATTTGCAACATTGCAAAACTCAGAGATCTATCGGGAGACCATATAGGACCATGGAATTTATTTGATCCTAACATAAGAACCTTCAAGTTTGGCAAATTTTGCAACCAAAAGGGAAACACATCACTCATTTGATTGTAACCGAGATTCAGAAGTCCCAAATTGTGGCATTTGATCAAAGATTGTGGAACCTTGCCCTGTAAACGGTTGTTACTAAGATCCAATGCTTGGAGATTCCCACAACCATATTCTGTAAACAAAATATGAGATAAGTTTCCGTCAAGGTTGTTATCCTGCAAACTCAGAACCCTGAGTTCGCTTGAGTGACCAAAACATTGCGGTATGGAGCCATTCAAGTGGTTATTGGAGAGATCAAGAAACATGAGTCCAATTTTACAGAGTATGGGATCAATTCTTCCTGTCAAGTTATTAGCACTTAGGTCTAATAATCCCCATGGTTCCCACTTTGGAATAGTTGAAGAGACAACTTCTTCCCAACCACTGATAAAGTTGTTAGAAAGAAGCACAGACTCTTGCCCTATCGTCCAAAACCATTTGGGAATTTTGCCTTCAATTCTGTTGTTGGAAAGATCTAAGAATTGTAATTCATGTTGGGTTTTCAGGAAATCTGGAAACTGCCTTATGTTTGACGAAGACAAATCTAACTCATAATATCTGGGAAAAGTGAAATTCTCACCCTTATTTGGCAGTGAGACATTGTTATGAGAAAGATAGAGTACTTCGAGATGACCTAGATCCGAGAAGATGCTGAACTCAATGCTTAAGTTATTAAAACTAAGGTCGAGAGAATACAATAGGCTTGAAGATATGTTGTGATTATCTATACTGGTGAGCTGGTTTAGATTTAGGTTTAGGTATAACAAAGTAGGTACTCTGAATAAAGAAGAAGGAATGGCTCCAGTGATTGAATTATTTGACAAGTCAAGAGAAGAAATAGTAAGTTTCTCTAGTGCATTGGAAGGATTAGAGAGCTCTGTCAATTGGTTACTAGAAAGATCCAACTCTCCAAGTAGAGTTAGATTCACCAATGACAGCGGGAACTTTCCTGTGAAAGCATTGTTCTGAAGCTGCAAAGAAACTAATTGCCTAAGGTTGCCAAGTGAAAGTGGAATTTCACCGTTAACTCTATTCTCTGAAAGACTCAATTGTTTTAGAGATGTGAGATGTCCAATTGACGTTGGAATTTGACCACTAAAACTGTTGTAAGAAAGATCCAACTCCTCTAGTCGCGTTAAGTTTCCAAGCGAAGAGGGAATAGTGCCTGAAAGACTACATTCTCCAAGATCTAAGAGAATCAAGGACTTAAGATTGCCAATTGAAATAGGCAGTTTTCCAGATAAGTACAGAACGGAGTGAAGATACAAATATTTCAAGTTACTGCCAGATTGAAATTCTGGTAAAAAACCCAAATCCACTTGGTCGGAATAGCTATACGACATATAAATTGCCTCAATCTTAGGCAAGTTGAAGATATAGTGTGGGAATTCACCATGCAAACTACATCCCCAAAGAGACAGATATGTCATGGAAGATAAGTTTACCGGGGATTTATGCACTGCTGAAGAAAAGATTGTGACTTCGTCCAAGTAAAGTTCTCTCAGCTTCGTCAGGTTCTGGACAAGCCTCGTCATGTCGACCACCATGACGTGAGCATAAAGGTAATCAGAGGAGAGATCAAGTGAAACCAGTTCGGTCAGTCGTGCAATCTCTGGCGGGACCTTCCCGGAGAACAAGGAGTGAGAGAGGTTGAGGTGGGTCAGCCTCGTGAGATGCCCAAATCTTGATGGAACAGTGGAGAGACTGAAGTTGTTGAAGACTAAGTTGAGTCTTTGAAGGTGACGCAAGTCGAAAAGGCTGCTGTTAGGACTGAGAGGTCCATTGATGCTGCAGTTATTGAGATCAAGGCCGACAACCTCGCCGTTATTGGCATCGCAGGTCACTCCGTCCCAAGAGCAACAGTCCCTGGTATAGAAAATTAAAGAAGAATAGAAACAAAGTTAAGGAGAGAAGAAGAACACAAAGGTTTTTAACGTGGATATGTCCATACAATAAATGTGGCTCTATGTATATACATATTACAGAATCTATTCACCTCTACTTTACAATTCAAATAAATTCAAAATCTAAACTAAATAACTAACTAGATAATTGCTAAAATATATTCAAATATAATCTACATAATTACGAATAAATAAATAACTATAACATTAATATATTTCCTCCTATAACATTACCTGGTGTGGTTCCAATTCTCAAGAATCTTTGCATGAGAAAAGGCAGACTCTTGTTTCAGTTGGAGCAAAGCAGAGGTTTGAGAAGAAAGGCATGGGAATGGTCGAAGGGAAGTGGTGGAGGAGTTGAGAGAATGTGAAACGAAGAAGCAACAGGAAATGAGAAGAAGAAAGAGACAGGACAAATGAGTTTCATGTTTCATTCGCTTCATGTTGACAGAGAAAGGAATTAGGACGAAAACTGACATATCAAGAGAAATGAACCAAAGACAAAATGTAAAGGAGAGCAAGTGTGTTTTGGTGTAGGATTTGAAGCAGGTCAAGGCCTTTATTTATAGATAAAGCAAGGGCTTCATGTTTCATTCTATGTGTGTACTTCCTCGTTATTTCCTCAAGTTTAGTAGGCATATGGTGTGTTTGACGCCTCGTTTTTCTTTCTCCCAAATACAAACACTTATTCAATTTATGGCATGTTTGATACACCGGTTAAGAATGGAATTTTTAGATTATAGTCTGTCGACTTTTCAAAAATTATTTAAATTTTTGTTGATTTTTTTCAAAAAAAAAAAAAAAAGGAATTTTGAGTCCATAATGGAATAGATTCTCAATTCAAATTGTATATATATTTTTTAAAATTTAAGATGATAAATGGAGGCTTTTAATTGGTGTATACTATTAGTCCAAAAATTTGATGTCACATTACTATTGCAATATGACTAATTAAATATTAACTAAAATGCACATGAGTTTACGGTTGACGATGTGAAACATGCGAAGACAGAAGACCTGTGAGACCATCTCCAATGTGAAAAGAGTGAAAAATAGTATTTTCGTATTTTATGTTCTATAATGATATAATGCTATTTCAAATTCCATTTATACTTTTTGTCATTTTTATTATGTTTTAGAGCTCGTAAAAATGAATTTTTTAGCATTTAAATGATTTTAAAATAAAAATATTATATTGATTACATTGAAAAGTGAAGACACTAATCGATAAAAAGTAAAATTTAAATTTGACATTATCGATACCTTATAGTAAATTTACCACGTAATTGATAAATTTAACATAAAAAATAACACTCTATTAAAGAATATATTTTTTATATAAATATCAAAATTTATCATTAATACATCAATTTTGAAGATGCTCTTACATTACGTATAATAATGTAGTCAAACTAAAAATGACAATGCCCTTTTTCTTTTTTTCTGCCATCATTTTTCCTACCCTTTCATAATTATTTTCTTATATATAATGCTATATATTCCTCCTCTTCCATTATTTCTTCTTTCCAGAAAGTCCCACTGTTGATGATTACTTGAAAATCTACTCAGTGGGTTTCTCACCACTGCCACTCAAACTTCTGCAGATGATCAAGATAGAAAACCTTACACACCACGTGTTAAACAAAACACGCTAACCTTACACACCACGTGTTAAACAAAACACGCTTTTTATTATTATTATTATTATTATTATTATTATTATATTTTAAAAGGTAATTTACCATTCATCAATGCCGAAGTGATGATAATCAAATACGACTATATGCATATATAAACGTATTTTAGTAATTAAAAGTCAATAGTGGACTTGGAAGAAAAAACATACAAGTTGCCTGCCAAATCAATGCCAAGTGATGATAATCAAATACGACTATATGCATATATAAACGTATTTTAGTGGACTTGGAAGAAAAAACATATAAGTTGCCTGCCAAGTAGGGGTGGCAATACGGGTCGCGACACGACGACACGATTCGAAAACGACATGAATTTTGCGGGTTCGGGTTATGAAAAATAGGGGTCGGGTTAATTTCGGATCACCCAAAATTGATACATAGAAGAACGGGTCGTGTTCGGGTTGGACCCGCAGAACCTGAACACGACACGTTTTTTTTCATGTCAATTTCGGGTCAATGTTCGTGTCAATTTCATATCAATTTTCGTGTCAGTTCCGTGTTAATTTTGTGTCCAATTTTAATTTCAGGTCAATTTTGAGTTGATTTCATGTCGCAGGTTGATTTCGTGTCGCGTGTCAATTTCGTGTTACGGGTCAAATTCAGTTCGTGTCATATCAATCCGTTACGGGTTTGTGTCGTGTTCGTGTCACGGTTTAGAGTCATTTTCAGGTCGTGGGTCGTGTTTGGGTCTGGAGAAAAAAATTTCGACATGGCTCTAATACGACACGAACCCGACACGAATTGCCACCCCTACTGTCAAGTCACAGCTTATTGCTCTGGACCACTTTCTAATTAATAATTAATATCAAATTGAGTGGTTATATTTTTACACCCACAATCTTGATAAAAATTTCCACCTAATAAATGCTTCACCCACAACTGCAACCATTTTAGTAATGGATTCTGTCCCAAAAAAAATTAAAAATTAAAAAAGCATTCCAAATGCAGAAATTTGAAATGATAATTTGGGTGTAAGATAAATGTAAGACTCTTTTACAAATCTATAAATATAAAGTATTTTGCATATTTGTTGCTTGAATTTTTCGAATTCTGACAATTTCCTCCTCGAAATTTTATTTTTGACATTTTACCTCCCAACATGCTAAATTATTATAATGTGCCTTTATTTATAAATGGTTGTATGCTAAACGGGTGGTGGAAAAGCATGTCCAGAAATTCCAATATTCTAATTCAAACCCTAACACAATTTCTCCACTCTCAATCCCTTGAATTTGGCCAAAATTTCAGAGCGCAATTAATAAAAGACCACCCCACATTGCAACACTTTACCAAGTAAGTGAATTAACAAAATTCGAATTCAGGAGGTAAATTATTAAAATTTGAAAATTTCAGAGGGAAAAATATGCCAGAAACCCATATATATATGTGTGTGTGTGTGATGGTATATATGCATTATGTCTATAGAAGCTACATGTAGAATATCTTGCTAACTTGAAAAAGAAAGTTTATATCATTAAAAATTAATACCTAAATGAGCGAAAAAAGCGAAGAAAATCAAGCTGAATGCTAAGATTAAATAGAAGGACTTGTAGCTTCGATCGAACCATTTTCATCTCCCACATATTAATGTCAAGTAAAAAACCATAAGAGTTATAATGCGTAACATTCTTTATGAAAAGAACAAAAATTAAGAGCGAGGATAATGCGTGTCATTGTCAAAACACTACATCAATCAATGTTCCCATAGCCAATTGACGAAACTAAATCCTAATTAAATTATATGAAGGTTGTGCAATTAATCACTCATAGAAACATCCGTGTTACTTTAAAACCAAGTAAGTGGCTCTTTACATTTTAATATAATTTCAGCTTAAACCTTTCGTTATATGAAGTTTTAATCATAATTAAAATACAAAATTATAGAACTCTTATTTGATCAAAAATTCTTCAATATAATACTATTACTCCAAGTTGGTTATTTTATTTCTTTTTTGATTTTCAATTTTGTTGTTTAGCAAATTTTATTTGAAGTGAGTTGTTTAGCAATTTTTTTTAAGTGAGTTGTTTAGCAATTTTTAAGAGTGTATTTATGTTATATTTAATATGACTAATCAAATAAATATAGTGATGCCGATATTAATTTTTTAGAATTTTTTGGCACTTAATTTCTTGGTGTAGTATTTTTACTTGGTGTAGTATTTTTACAATTAATACTCTTAGGAATAAGGATCTAAACTTACATTGTGTTTATCAAAATCTTAAGGTTTATCTTGTTTTTTTTTCAGGAATCATAATCATCTCATGTGTTTTTAATATCACACTAAAAACCTCTATTTCGTTAAAATTTGATCAAACTTAAAATACACAAAAAAGCCGTTTTAACAATATGAGAATACCATATGTCTGATAAATTTATATAATCTTCTAGTTAAATAGTTCATTTCAAATGTTAAAAATTGGCCAATTTTAATCAAATTTAAAATCTCGGTGTTTCTCAATTCTTCTAATTGGTCGGCCACTTTCCGCTTCCGTGATTGTTTTCTTCATTTTTATTTTTTATGTACGGCCACTTTTGACACTCCGTATTAAACTTACAGGGTGTTTGGTGTAATAGTTTAAATTGAGAAATTTAAATTTTAATAGTAAATTTTTTTGAATTTTCAGAAAAGACAAAAAACTTTTTGGAAAAAAGACAAAAAAAAGTTTAAATTGAATGGTTTGAATTAAGGCACCAAACACCCCTTTACAATTTAAACTGTATAACATTTTAGAAAGTGTCCAAAATCGGTGAACCAATTACATGTTGCTCTTTTTGTTTTTCTAATGGTAAATCATTTATCAATTGAATATTGTCGGTGTTGTTGTTTTCCGTTTTATTGCACAATAGAGATGGAAGAGAACAGTGATTTCAAAAGTAGGGTTCATTTTGTATTTTAATTTAACTCTAATTAAATTATATTTTTTCATATCAGTTTTTGCCGTTTTCTATAAAGTCAATAAAATTATAGCTAATTTTTGAAAAGTTAACTAATTTTAACTTAAAAATTTCATCTCCAACTGGCAAACCAAATGTAAACGTAATTTAACAGTAATTTCATACTTAACTTTATTATAAGGTGAGGAGCTTGAATCTCCCAATCCTCAAATTCAAAAGAAATAATAGTAAATAAAAATATATAAATAAAAGAAAAGAGAGAGAGAGAGAAAGATAGTAGTGGGGAGGAAACATACATTGAACAATGATCTTCTTGTCAAAAAAAAAAAAAACATTATTCCTAATACTATAAAATTTCCGAGAACTAAAAGAGAGTTTGACTATAACGCCAAGCTTAATTAATTTAAAATAGCTAAGTTTAACAAATATGTTTATTATCTTATTAGTATTATTATTAAGCGCTCATTAGTAGTTATGTTAATCATTTTTATAAAATTTTTTTAAAGAATTTATGTGCTACAGAATTTGTTTAATTACATTTTTTTAGTGACTGCGCAAAGGAGAGTTGACAACCACCAGAAGTGAAGCTGATTGATGTGCTTAGTCCATGAGATTGTTTGTATAAGAATGGTAATCTAAAGTTATAGAATATACTTTAAATGAAGTTTTTTTTTTAATTTTCTTTGGATTTATTTGCAAAGAAAATATATTTTTAAGGATCTAACATAATTTTAAATTTATTTGGGCATTTTATGAAATTTTTAAAAGTTGTTTTGCTGCTGTCTTTATACATGTTTTTATAACGACCCGACTTTTCGGACCGTTAACAAACTTACTTAAATCTTAACACTTATTTAAATTCGGTTCTAAAAAAAAATACTAAATTTTTTTTTAAAATCATATTCATACTATAAAAATTAGAATTATTAATATTTTTATATGTGGAAATTAAAAACCACTAGTAAATAATTATCCTATTTAAATTCATGTTTAAATAATATTTAAAAAGCTATAACTTCATGTTGATTAAAGCAAAAGAGTCAAAGGTCTTTTTCTCATGGAGTACTCATACTAATTTAGTAATACCAAGACATTGGGACATAACTATAATTATGGTCGTTACAAAATAAATTACGAAGTTTAAATGCGGAAATTAATTTCGTGGTGGTATCCCACTCCCTTCCTTCACCGCCTACGCATAACTTCGCCTGTCCATAAGAACATTTAAGTAATAGGCTGCTTACCTGCGTTACCTACAGCACGAACACACACGTATGAGCTTTCGCTCAACAAGTACAAACAATATCTCACAAAACATTTTCATAAATCATATCATCACATGTAATTATCAAGAATGTTCAAATGCATGGAATCATGTGTGTTCAATTATGCTTCATTATATACATATCTTGTCTACTTAAGGGCCCCTATGTCGTACCCATATGCGCACAACCAATGGGGAGTTAGGGGAGCGACCCTCTAACAACCTCCAAGGTCATATCTTATAATTTCGTTCTTATCATATCCTCTCACTAATTGGAGGTTGGTACGACACTTAATCCTATCTTTCATTAGCCTCATTCTTATTATTTGTGACAATGTGTAGATTTACATGTCACTATGCATTTATCATTACGGCATACATATCTGTGCGGCATGTCAATTATATCAGTGCAAGAGAATTTATGCATATCAAATACTTAATCAAAGCAATACGTATAATTTATAGACTTATCACATCATCAAGTCAAGTCATAACAAACGTAGAGCATCATCAAAGAAAACATTTTGTTTCATGCTGTAGGTGAGCTTTATACTTACTTGTCTTATGTGCTTAACTTCGGGAGTTGTATCTCCTATTATGCGGATTTGAGAAATTGTCCTAATTTAACAATAACTCATTATTAGATAAAATCATGGTTATATTACTTTATTCAATTATTCATTTATTTTATAAACTAGAGTGAACTTAATTTACTTATATCATAATTAACCTTAATAATTAATTCTTATTAATTATTAAACGCTAAAATAAATTTCTACTAATTATTATTAATTAATTAATTTAATTTAATTAATTAATTTAATTAATTAATTGAATTGATTAAATAATTAATTAAATAATATTTAATTATTACATTAATTAATTAAGTTATTAAAATTAAATCATATAATTTTAGTTAACTTGATAATAATTAAATTATTAATAATTGTTACTTAAATATTCTTTCTCATATAATAATTAATAATTATTAATTCTAATATTAATAATTTGATTAAATAATTTGATTAAATATTAATAATTAATAATTAATTTGATTATTAATTATTAATATTAATTCTAATATTAATAATTAATAATTTGATTAATCTGATAATTAATGTTTGATTAATTTTTAGTTAATCATCCCTAATTATTTTGATGATTAAATCAATGATTAATGATTAATTAATTTATAATTAATCATGTATTATAATTATGTAATTATTTAACATAATAATCCTGATTATCATATATTAACTCTTGTAATTAATTAATTAATTAATAATCAATAAATTAATTAATTCCTTTATTAAATTATATTTGGTTATGAATTAATTAATTTATTTATTTCTTTATTTATTAATTAATCAATCGAGGTGATAAGAAGTCACCTAAGGGTATACCTCTATTTTACTATTGGGCTAGTCCAATTCCCTTAGTTATGTTCATTTAGTTGGGCCAAGGTAATCTCATGGAATAGGCCCAATAACCTTCTAGTATACTTTATCTTAGCCCATTAAAACTTATGATTCAACTTTAAAAACTTAGGGTTTTTCAAATCATTAGATCATACACTTAAAATCAACTCATTTTATAACTAAATTTATTCGTATGTTATGCTTACCCATATATCACATTTTAATGTTTAATCATTTTATCGGTGTAGGGCTTTAACTTGTAAGATTTATTTAAATTTGAGTATAATTCTGTTTTGGACACTTGATAACTTGTTGGAAAGCTTGAAACATCTAGTTTCTGTCTCTATAATTTGTTTCCTCAGATTTCAAGTATTTCAAATGATAATGTGGACGTTTTCTTAAGTGTCTTATGGTAAAATCTCAGATTTCCAGATTTCAATACAAACTTTAAGGATTTATTAAAATTCATATACATAACCGTTTTAAACACATGATATCTCATTTTGAAGCTTAAGATGTCTACTTTACAGTGGTAAAGTTATTTCTTTTAGTACTTAAGCATTTCATACCATAAACTTAGGTTTTGTCACTGTTGGTCCCACGTTTGCACCACCAGTCCAGATTCATGAGTAAGATTTGAAAATCCATAACAATTTACTTACAAGTCCAAATAAGACAAAAGATATATCATTGGAAAGCTTATAATGTCTATTTTGTATGGTAGAAACAGTTTTATAAAACATCATGGTTTGCTAAGTCAAAATCAACAAAACCCGTAGCTAGTACCGGGTTCCAGCAAGGTTTTTCGGTTCGTAGACCAAACTTATAAAATTCACCAAAAATTGTAAATTTATCCATTCAAGGTGTATGATACCTTGTTGGAAAGCTTAAAGAATCTAGTTTTTAGTTCTCCAACTTGTAAACCAAAATTTTGAGTTTAAATGGTTCAGAGTATAAAAAACCCGTGGCTGGTCAGTGGCTCGGAGGTTCATTTCTTCCCTAGTTTTTTTTGTCACAACTTCAAATGCACATAACTTTATACATATAAAAGCAAATCAAGTGATTCCAAAGTCTAAAATGAAGCTTATCCTCTGTAGAATCTTAATATATAATTGATTTTTCATACCAAAACTTCTAATGTATGCTATATCACCACAACAACTACGACCTTCAACAAAGTTCACAAATCTTACCGAAATGCTCCGGGGATCCTTCAAGATCTCGAACCTTCCGAGTTCTTCTCAAAACTTTTTTCTAGGTAATAAAAATCTAATATTAAGATCATAACTAAACATCATATTTTTTTTCTCCAAAAATAACTAAAACCCGAATAGCACCACTAGGTTACCTCTAGTAAAACGTCCTCTAACTCCGTCTCGCACTTCTTCGATCTTGGTGTTGGGGTTCCTTAGACCTTGAAAATGGATGGAGGAGGTGCTTGAGGAGTGTTGGAGATGGAGAGTAGTGTTGATGGTTCTTGGTTTTGTTTAGAGCTTGGTTTGTGTGAGAAAGAAATTGGGGTGTTAGGGGTTTGTGCTTAGCCAACTTTGGCCTTGAGAGAGTTGTCTTTTGGGAGATGAAATTTGAAAAATATTGGCTGAATTAGCCCTTCAATGGCCAGCTGTTTTGGGAGCAAAATTAGGTGAAATTTGGTTCAAAAAGTTGAGATGAAAGGTCACTATCACTTGCTTCTTCTCTAGGTCAAATTGCCCAAAGAGACCATGCCATTTCTTACTTGTGGTTGCATGCATGCACCACTTTCCTCATTTCTCTTTTGTCCACATTTTTTTTCCTTGTTTCTTGAACCAACAAAACCGACCCCCCCCATTGCTTCCTTCTTTTTTTTTTTTTTTTCTTTCTTTCAATATCCACCCTTGATCCAAAGTTATCATCCTTATTCTCACCCATTGGATCTTCCATCACACCAATCCTTAATCTAAGTTCTCATTGGTCACTTTTCATCCAAGGTATGGCCATTGATTTGCCTAGGATTCTCTAGCATCAAATCTACACTATTGATTTCAAATCAAGCACAATTCTTGATTAATCTCCCACCTTTGGATTTCCTAAGAGTAAATACTAATAATTCATTTCTATCCATGTGACACATTAATTCCCAAACATGCTCTCAAAGCTTGACTATTAATATAATCAAAATAAATACTAAGATCATTAAATCAATCTACTAATAAAAATCGGGGTCCTTCTGAAAAATTATCGCTATACCTCTAATACGACATAACTTATTTTTTTTTTCGTATAAATTTTTATGTCGTTCATCACACATTTTATGTATATAAAATTTCTCATTTAAATAGAGAAACTCAACATTATTAAATCATCGGCATCCTCACACCGATGATACATATATTATCAGTCATGATCTTGAAATTTGATATTCATCAAAATAATTCACTAAAAGCATATTAATGAATAAAATCCATAATAATAATTCATTAATTAAGCTTATGAATTTCTAGGGCATCACAGTTTTACAGCTGTCTTTAGGTGATATTAAGCTGATTTAACCAAATCCTCTTCTTCCTCACACCTTTTGTTTCCAAACGGTTCTAAGTACCAAAAAAAAAAAAAAAAAAAAAAACCTAAAACACAAAACTCCAACAACTAATCTTCTTCATCATAAGACATTCTCCTCCTCCTAAATCACAAAACAAATCAAGACTAAGCTTCATTCAAAGCTCATTCTCGGATTCCACCATTTTTCTTTCAAGCTAGTTGAGCTCAAAGTGGAGTTTGGCATCATTTTTGGGGTCCAAATTTTATAAGTTACCAAAGGTCAGTTTTAATTAGAGTGTTTAATGGATTTTGAAGCTATTCAAAGCTAGAGATATGAGGTTTTAAGTTGTGTGTCATTTGAATTACTTGACATGTCATATGTTAAAAGTGTGCTTTGATTTATTCCAAATGTGTAACTTCTGATTTTATTCAAGATGCTTGATGGTTCTATATTATTTGAGATGTAAAACATTGTGAGGTCTAATTGGAAAAGAGCTTTATTGTTTTTCAAGTATTTTATGAAGTTGTATAGAAGGTGTTTGTGAAAATGTTTGACTAAGATTTCTGAAACAGGGCACTAGGATTTCGAGTTTCATTTCTCTGTTTATAACTTGTATTTAAAGCTGAAATTTTGTAAAGTTAAAGTATACATATGAATCTTGCTCCCCACAAAATTTCACATGAAAATGTTGTAAATCAGATTTTTGGTGAATTTTTGAATGTTGGGTTCTGTAACTAGAAATTATGGACAGCACTAGGTAAAGATTTTGTGGTGCTTAGAATTTGTCCTAAAGGACCTTAAATGGTCTAAAATGTTGAAAAGTGATACTATAACGCATATATTTCTATTTAATATGACTCCTAATGGATTGAAGATACTTTTAAATGTACAATGACTTTATCATGGATCTTAGGACAAGCACGATCAACTTCCTCGGAACGGTGGAGTTAATTTCTCTGTGGTAGTTCAATTTTAAATAGGTAAGTAGGAATTCTACTTACTGTGTCGTAGAAATTTAAAAAGAATATGATATAACGTTTTAATATTTTTGACAAATGTTTAACATTGCAAATGAGACTATGGGTATAATGTTTCCTTTCATTGGAAATGATATGATTTGCAAGTAGGAAAGCTAAACGAAAGTATGGTTTATTGAAAGCTTTTATGACATGTTTATAATGTTTTAAAGGTTTGTAAAATTGTAGACGTGGCCTATAAAATAATGGGAATATCTACATAATGCATAACCCCACTATAATGATGTCATTGAGACTGACTGATACCTACGGATGGGTCCTGAAAGGGACATAACTGATACCAACGTTTGGGATCCAAATGACTGTAATGAAAGTGTTTGGCCAAACCTAAAGGAAATGAATGGTAAATGATTTTTTAGCTAAAGCCCAATTTGTGCCATATCTCAAGGGGTTTTCATGATATGTTTTAATTGTT
Organism: Ficus microcarpa; assembly: GCA_025413485.1. Classification (NCBI taxonomy): domain Eukaryota; kingdom Viridiplantae; phylum Streptophyta; class Magnoliopsida; order Rosales; family Moraceae; genus Ficus; species Ficus microcarpa. The sequence continues at coordinate 791,195 of CM046377.1, read as the reverse complement.
GATTTGGATTTCTATTTGATGTAAAAAGATTCAAAATCCATTGAAAACTATATTTTAAATACAGATTGTAATTTAAAGGTTTTGTATTTAACTATTTCCGCTTACTGGGCTTTTAGCTCACTTTAAAGTTTCATTGTACAGGTGAGGAAGAAAAGAATGAGGAAGCAACATAGTGAAGGGCTGAACCTCTTTTGGGAACCTGATGTCATGGAACTTATGTACATACTAAGCTAAAGTTGTTTCATTAAAAATGATTATCAAAGAACTCTGTGGGCTACACAAAAAGTTTTGTTTTGAGATAGTGCTATTAATATGGGATATTTGTAATATTAACTCTTCATATTTTGACTAAACTTTGATGAAGAGTCTGTAAATATTTTATTTTAATATCTTATCATACAACTATCTTGGTTTTACTATGTTTCTGTGTTATAGCAGATTTTATAAATGTATGAGTTAGTGACATGTTCTAGTTAGGTTTAGTTAAAAACTACACTGGCTAGGGGGTGTTACACTTACCATTGATTACCTGGCGGCGTTTGCTACAAGCAAATAGCAAAGAAACATGCACTTCTGTTTTGTTTAATGAATTCGATCTGTGGACAAAGTTCCAAGCTTATCAAGATCTGCCAAGACAGCTCAAGAGCCATGGATATAAAACTATCTCCATCTCTACCTGAGCAAGTGCATTATTGTCGAGCTTCAACAAACTAACGGTTTTAGATGCTTCTTCCACATACTTGCTTCAGCAACCGTAGCCTTACCGTTAATATATATGTTCATCACCAACAAGATGAGCTGTTAATCAAGTTGGACATGGAACTTTGAATAAATGATCTTTTTCATTTTTTTTTTTGGCTGTTTCATATTTTATTCCTCTCGTTTTCCCTTTCGTTGTGTTCACCTATTTCGCTGTCGTTCATAGATTTCTTCTCTTTTTATTTCTAGTTTATTATCTTTTGTTATCGTGGTTGTCGTTTTTTATTTGTCACTTCTTCAATTTTTGTTTTTGTTCTTTTGTCATTTTTTTAATCCTTTGTTACGTTTTAAGTTAATTGTGATTTCTAAAAGGTGTGCATTGGTATAGAGATGTAGTCGTGATTGCTCGTGTGAGGTAAAAAAAAAAAAAAAAAATCAAGTGCACATATAATATTTATAGCGGTTCACCCTTAATATAGGAGCTACGTCCACTTTCAGTCACGGTAAACTTTCACTACGAAGGAAAAAGAAGATTACAAGAGAATATTTCCATATGGTGTGTGTGTTGGTGTTGGTGTAAAGGAGAGCAAGTGTGTGTGTTGGTGTAGGATTTGAAGCAGGCCAAGGGCTTTATTTATAGATAAAGCAAGGGCTTCACGTTTCATTCTACGTGTATTATTTCTCGTACTTCAAATTTTAGCAGCCATATGGTGTGTTTGACACATCACGTATTAATATTCCTCGTACCTCAAACTTTATTAGGCGTATGGTGTGTTTTGATGCATTATTTTTCTTCCTCCTAAATAAAAACATTTATTCATTTAGGGATGCAATCTCTCTTTTAAAGTTGGCTGATTTTTTAAAAATTATTTAAAATTTTTGTTATTTCAGAAAAAGACAAGGTTGAAATGAAATTTTTTGATCCAGAATGGAATAGATTCTCAATTCAAATTGTATATTTTTAAAATTTAAGATAGTATGCCAAATGGTAGGATCTTAATTAATATATGCTACGACTCCAAAAATTTGATGTCACATTACTATTGCAATAAGACAAATAAAATATTAACTAAAATGCGCATGAGTTTGTGGTTGATGATGCGAAACATGTGAAGACCGAAGACCTCGTCTCCAATGTATTTTAACAGTATAAATATTACTTTTGCTACAAGAAGAGTGGGAGATAATATTTTCACACTTTATGTTCCAATGCTATTTCAAATGTTATTTATATTTTTTGTCATCTTTATCATGCTTTGTAACTCGTAAACATGAACTTTTAGCATTTAAATGATTTAAAAGTAAAAATTTTGTATTGATTATATCGAAAAGTGAAAACTCCAACCACTAAGAAGTAAAAGTTTAATTTAACATTGACTATACCTTATGAAAAATTTGCTATAGGGTTAATAAATTTGGCATAAAAAATAGCACTTTATTGAAGAGTATTTCTTTAATCTAAATGTAAAAAATTACCATTAGTACACCGATTCAATTATTGGAGATGCTGTAACATTATTCACAGGTCATAATATAAAGTAGTCAAACTAAGATATGATAAATACGTTTCTTTTTCTTTTGTTTCTGTCCGCAATTTTTCCTTCTCTTTCATATTTATATTTCTTATCTATAAAGAAATATATATTTATATATTCCTCCTCTTCCATTGTTTTTCTTTCTAGAAAGTCCCACCGTTGACGTTTACTTGACCATCTACTCGGTGAGCTTCTCACCACGTTCACCCAAACTTTTGCAGATGATCAAGATATAAATCCTTACACACGTCTTTTTCATTCTTTTAAAAGGCAATTTACCATTCATCACGAGGAAGTGATGCTAATCAAATACGATTATGCATATATATATATATGTATGTATCTACATATTTTAGTAATTAAGTCATTAGTGGACGACTTAGAAGGAAAAATGTACAAAGTTGCATGCCAAGTCACAGCTTATTGCTCCGGACCATTTTCTAAGTAATTAGATTTAGTACCAAGTTTTAGAAGTGAGAAAAAGGAGAAAGAAGAGAGAACAGTCTTCCGTAGGCCCAGCTACTCGGTTTGTTTTTAATTTTGAATTTTTTTCTACACAAACAGATTAGTATAAGCTTCAACCAGTTGCGTTGAAGAATGTACAATGCATAAAATATCTCACACGACATGTTAAACGCGCTTTCTTTTTTTTTTACTTTAAAAGGTAATTTACCATTCATCCTTAGGAAATAATATAATCAAATATGACTATGTATATATATTTTAGTAATTAAGAAGTCAATAGTGGACGACTTGGAAGGAAAAACGTTCAAGTTGCCTACCAAGTCACAGCTTATTTCTCCGGACCACTTTCTAATTCATTTGTATCAAATTGAGTAATTAAATTTGTACTGCCAATATTAATAAATATCTCAATTTGATAAATACTTCATAACGTAACCATATTAAAACTATCCTTTATAGATACTTTTTATATAATATCATATTTAACTTTTTCGCACACCCACTTTCATTTCAATTTTAATTTGTTACAGACATGATTTAACAGTAATTTCACACTTGATTTATTATAAGGTGAGGAGTTTGAATCCTCTGTTTCCAAGTTCACCAAAAAAAAAAAAAAAAAAAAAGATAGTAGGGAGGGTGGGGTAGACTGAACAATGATTTAAAAAAAGAAAAAAAAATTATGGTATTCCTAATCCTATTAAAATTTAGAGAACTGAAATAGAGTCTGAGTACTAATTACGCCAAGGTCTTCGCTACAAGGACATAGCAAAGAAACATGCACTTCTTTTTTGTTTAATGAATTCGATCTGTGGACAAAGGAAGATTATCAAGATGAGCCAAATCAGGCCAAGAGCCCTGGATATAAAACTGTCTCCATCTCTATCTGAGCAAGTGCATTATTGTCGAGCTTCAACAAAACTACCAGTTTTAGATGCCTTTTCAGTTATTCCATACTTGCTTAATCAGCAACTGTAGCCTTACCGATATTATATATGTTCATTACCAACAAGATGAACTGTTAATCATGTTTTTTTTTTTTTTTTTTTTTTTTTTTTTTTTTTTTGAGAAGATGAACTGTTAATCAAGTTGGGCATAAAACTTTGAACAAAATCATTCAAAAAAAAAAAAAAGAGAGAGAGAGAGAGAGAGAGAAAAAAAATGAATAAAGTCCGACAAAATTATATCTAATTTGAGGCGATGACTCCATCATCATTTTTTTTTGTTATTTTTGTTGTTTCTTATTTTATTCCTCTAGTACGTTTTCTCTTTTTCTGTAATTCACTAATTTCATTGTCATTCTTAGATTTCTTATTTGTTATCGTGCTTATCGTTTTTTCTTTGACACTTTTTCTACTTCTGTTGTTCTTTTGTGCTTGTTTTATCCCTTGTCACGCTGTAAGTTAATTGTGACTTCTAAAAGATGTTATTGGGTATATAAAAACAGTCGTGACCAGTTGTGTGTTAAAAAAAAAAAGTTAGTGTGATTTTTTCTTTTT
>CM046377.1:703407-786897 GCA_025413485.1 Ficus microcarpa | reverse complement strand
AAAATCAAGCACACCGAAAAAGAATTAAGGCAAAAGGTCTCCGAAAAATTGGAGAAAGAGAGTTTTTGGTCCAAAATTTAATGGAATAATTTTTGGATCAAAATATAAAATAAAAATGCTCATCACAGTATGGGAAATAACTGTAGAGCGCAAAAAGAGCTGTGAAAGACCGAAATGGCCAAACAAGACCTTGAAAGAGCTAGTGGAAGATGACATCAACCCTTGACATCACCCTCCACTAACTCAAGACTACAAATGGCAGCCCCTCTTCCCCATATTCGGCTGATCAAAGAAGAAAGAAAAGAAAATCAAAGGGAACAAGACATAAAGCCATGATTTAAGGACCAAAAAGTTGAACAACATGGGAGAAAAGTTGTGAGATCTCTAGGACCAACCAAGAAAGGACACATGTCCCTCTTTCTCTCTCTATTGCAGCAGCCCATGCCCCTTAATCCCCTTGGATTCGGCAGCTAGCATCAAGGAAAAAGAAAAGAAAAAAAAATGGGCACAAAGGCTAGACATCAAGCCTTAAATCAAGGAAAAGGTGCAACCACTCCTATCCATCAAATCCCTTCACTCTCTAGTCATTTTTGTTGAACAAAAATGAGTCAAACTTATGCATTTCCTCTCCCCAAATCCGGCTGCAACACCCCCCAAATCCCCTTAATTTTGGCTACACCTATGGACAAGAAAGACAAGACTTAAAGCCTTGTTTTGAGGCAAGCAAACCCTTCTCATTTCCCTTCCCAAGGCAGCCAACTTTTGGCATTCTTCTTCAGAAAATTTCAGCACAAATCCGTGGGAGAGAGAGAGAGGAGAGCTAGAGAGAATTTGAAAAGTTTGGTGAGCTTTGGAGTGTGTTGCGCCGAACAAGAGAGCAAGCAAGAAAGTGAGAAGGTTTTTTGTGAATCCACCAAGGGGATAGCCGAACCAAGCAAGAGAAAGAGGTAAGTGAATCTTGAAAAAAAAAAAATTCTTGGATTTCTCCTTTGATCATGCTCGGTTTTGAGTTGAGAAGAAGCTAACAAAAAGGGATCTCTTGGATCTCATTCTAGTACCAAAACCGTGAGCAACCAAGAGCAAAGGAAACTTGAGAGAATTTTTGTGGATTTCTCCAAGTCTTGGCCGAACAAGGAAGAGAAGAAAAGGTAAGAAAAACTTGGTTTTTCTTCATATGAATTTCGGTTTTGGTTAGAAGCAAGAAGAGCTAACAACAAAAAATTTTTGGATGCATTTTCATGAAGAAAACCGTGGGCTAGAGCAAGTCAAGGAACCAAGGAAGATCTTGGGATTTCGAAACCCTAACTTGGGTTGAGGTAAAATCTCTTAAACCCCTTGAATCTAAGCTTTATTTAAGTGTTTTTAAGGTTGATTCAAGTGGTTTGTAAGGACATAAGTCCATTTGATTTTCTGCCCTCATTTATGGTGTGTATGTGCTTGATAGGTTAGGGTTGGTTGGCTGATTTTTCTATGCTTGTTGCTTTAAAAATTTGTGCATGAAAATGATGGATTTTTCATGCTAGAAGATAGGTTGTATGTCCCATAAGATTAGGCCAAAAATCTGCCAAAGCAGTCCACTTATGATGTGCTAGCTTAAGACGTAAACCGAACACAACCCTCAACACTGCTAGTTCGGGTTCGAACCTGAGCAGTTTCGGGAAAATGAAAATATCATGCCTTAGAGGCCGAATGAGGTAAAAGTTAAAACACGAAAGTTGTTCGGAACAACTTTTCCTAGAGGACAACGCGGACAGAATCTCGAAATAAGGCTCCAAAGGCCTTCGTTTTACTCGAAACCCGTGGCTGAACCCTGGACGTTCTCCACACAGTTTTCCAGAACTAACCCGTTTTCAAATAAAAACTGGTACTGATCTAGGCCGAACTAGATTTTGTGCAAAACATGAAAGTTCTAGCATTTTTCGTTAGCTACAACTTTCGTGAAGAAAAGTTTTTCAGATTCCGAGCCGATTTTTAAACTGGGCGCGTTTTGTAAGAGACGCGCAGAGAGTCCGAAAACTAGCAAATGAATCTCACGAAAATCTTTTCTAGAAAAATCATGAAGTGTTCCAAAATGGTCTTTTTAGCATCGGAAACCATTCCAAAGATGGTTTCCGACCCCAAATGATTTTATAAAAGATTTGTTTCGAAAACCATAAATTTTAAAGGGCTCGGGTTTGAAATTCACATTTTCCATAAAGAAAAGAAAAAAGAGGGTTTCAACCAAACATTTGCAAGTTGAAGGAAATAATAAAATTAAGCTAATGAATTTTCTAATTAAAAGGGTTAGAAATTTTACAAGCAAAATGAAGGATTTTGGGAGATTAATTACACAAGAATTTCCAAAAATAAGGAAGAGAAATTTTAAAGTAAAATTGGTAAACAAGCCGATTACGAACGGTAACCGGATATTATATCCGAGTTACAAACCCAAGGACAACCAAGGGTTGACAAAAGGCTGACCCAAGGTTAATTAAGGTTAACCTTAAGGGTTACCCAACATAACCCTAGGGATACCCACAATGAATATTGGGCTAAGATTAAATGGGTTAAAGGATATAACCCAATAACAAGGATATATGAGCAAAGCCCAATAAGAGAACAAGACCTAACAAAAAAAAAAAAGGGTTACCCAATGTAACCTCATAAGGATTATCCAAGTTCAATAAAGAATATGGATAAATATGGCCTAGATGGATAACATGTATAGGGGACATACAACCAAAAGTAAATATGAGTGTTGGTAGGTCACCAACACCTTACGAAAGGATCCTGATCCTATATTTTTGGTATATCAGGAAAGTAATTGCCGTTGCCGACGAGTTACGGAACGCGATTCTAAGGAACACGGCACTAGAGGTAAGTACAAACCTCACCTGCAGTATGAAAACTAGTAAATTACGTTCAGTATGTAGATTTCAAATGTACTGCAATATGTCGTGTGCTATATCTGTGAAATGCCATGTTTTATGAAAAGTGCTATTTTTGCGAAATGCCATATTTATAAAGGTGCCATTTCGTAAAATGCTATGTTGATAAAAGTGCTATTTTTATAAAAGATGATAATAGTGCTATATTGCAAAATACCATGTTATAAAAGGTGTTACTTTCGTAAAATGCTATGTTGATAAAAGTGCTATTTTTATAAAAGATTACAATAGTGCTATATTTGCAAAATGTCATGCTTATAAAATGTCATGTTTGCATTGCCATGAATGAGAAGAATGCCATGTCATGTTATAATGAGATACAAAGTATGCTATCATGTAGTGACATCATATGGTATATTCACTAAAGATAAATAACATGGTAGAAGTCACAAGTAAAGTGTCGTACCAACCTCCTTATGGTGGAGGTTTTTATATACAAGTTATGGGTTCACCTTCTCGATTCTGTAAGAGGGTGTAATCACCTATGTTCCCTGGTGCAGTTAGGGGCTTGCAACCCCATCTAACTGTACTGGGAGGCGCGCTATAATTTAAGGGTACGTACACTAAGGGGCCCATAAGAAGATAAGAAAGTTAATGAAATGCATAAATGGAACTAACTGGTTCACGCATATGCATATGATGATGAATGTTTTATGATGTTTAAATGTTTTGTGAGATTATGTTTGTGCTTACTGGGCGAAAGCTCATTCAGTTATATTTACTGTAGGTAAGAAACCCGCAGCTTAATGCTGGCATTGTTGGAGCGGTGTGGCGGCAAACGAAGGCGGTATGGATACCACTGCGCATAGTTTCCGCAAATCTTTTGATGTAAAGAAGTTTTTATATATAAGCATGTATGATAAAGACAAATTATGCTTTATGGTATTTTGGAACTACATACATTAAGTAATCATTTACTTGAGTAGTAATGAAGTATTACTAAAGACAATGTTTTATAAGTAAGTTTCAAAGAAAAAAAAAGATAAGAGTTTTAAGAAAGTCAAAAAAAAAAATATATATATATATATATACCCAAATTTTCAAGTAAGTAATGTAAGGTAAGGAGTGACGGCCTACGTAGTAAGGGGGCGTCACAGTTATGATACGTAAAATCGATAACTTGTTGTATAATATTAAAAATAATAGGAGACTGTGGTAATTGTGACATAAAAATACAAATAATGAGTTGATTATTACGATATATGTTTGTCATGATTTAATGAAAATAAAGAAAAAAAAATATAGCACTAGAACGGTAACACCCATAAGTTAGCAGGTCTATGCCAACTATTTTTATGAAGCTAATCTAAAAGGCGCTACTTTTGTACATGCAAAAACTTAAATAGGATTAATAACTAATAATAAATAAAACAAAATAAATTGATACACAATGTATATTATACAAACTAGATTTATCATGAAGTGGGTGCCAACTTAGTAGGAATGTACTTCTATCTTGATATCAGTTTTCCTCTCTCACCATTCATTCAAGAAATATATACTATATAAACTTATCATGTGAAATCTGAATCTCAATTTCTTAATCCATATCCGTCACGAGCCTATGACACAAGAATTTGATGAGATAAAGCTCCGAAAGCTGTGAATGCAATAGTGTGTAAAATCCTTCTCATTCTATTGTACCTATTTTCAGTTACTTTAGAACATTTTCAGTCAAAGCCCTTTTGGACCCCGTCAAGTGTAAAATATAACATAATACTCGATGGGTCGTGTATGTCTCATTAGAGTCACTTTCATAATACACCCTAGTGCAACCATTTTTTAGTTCAGTTTTATTTCTATAAGACACTTTTCATAGTATTATTTTAAAGAAACCCTTTTTAGTATACCTCAGTGCGATCCTTTTCATATTATTGTCTCAAATAGGTCCTTTGTAGTCCGGACTAAGCAGTTTCACCTGCGTACCTCGCCTACCAAGGTACTAAACCATGTTTCACACTTCATTTTAGGGTAGAAAATAAGGCTACAATAGCTTTTTCTTTTGTAAACATGTCCATGAAACAATATCATGAATGCTCAAATGCACTATACACATATCAAAATGTCATGTAGTGTATCCTTTCATAAACATAAAATAGATCTAAAATAAAAAGTCATTTAGACACAAAACAAATTATAATTATTCTTGTTATACATCTGAAGAATCTACTTATCTTACTTCTCAACCGAAGTGAAATATTGTAATTGAAAAGTCTCTGGTAGCTTGTGAAATCTATATATTTTAATACATAGCCTTTACCATTTTCGATATAAAGACGTTTACGTAAATTGTACAGTTTCTATATAGATCAAGGGCTATGTTACTATGCATATGTGTTCCATCAAAGAATACTCTTATCCTACTGAACTTTACATGCTGTTCTTCTATAAGAAAATAACCATGCATGCCTATATATACGCACGCATATATACAAAAAGTTGTCATTAGTATTGGAAAGGATACATATCTAAAATGGCATAAAATATTATACACTATAAAGGTCATAGTTAAATAATTCCCATATATAACACTGTAGTAGAGATACTACGAGAAAATATTAACGAACTGAATAATGTTGACTCTCCAATAATTTTGAGTGAAACAACAACTCAATTTTCATATAATTGATTTAGAGCATAAATAATTAAAAAAAAAATTCATATAATTGAGTTAAACAACATACTACTTATCACATCGTAGCTAAATGGGTATGATTCACAAATATGCGAGGACTACCAAAACCCAGTGAAAACGAAAGAATTTCAAATTCACGAAGAAAAAGCTATGACTTAAGTTCAAACACAAGCGTGCGGACAAGAAATCAAAAGCCATTAAAAAAAGGGTCCGTCTCACTTACCTCCATGCCATTTACTTCTAGTTATTATTACAACCAACATTTAATTAGTTATGTAAAATTGATAATTTATTGTGCAATATTGATAATAATATGTAATCGTCGTAATTGTGATGTGTATGAAAACAATGGTTTGATTATTACAACATTTATTTGTCCTAAACATGATTTACTAAAGTAAATTAGAAAATTAAATTTTATACCTCGAGATTGTTATTAAAGACTCAGGAACATTTAATTTTTTTATGTAACACTGAAAACAATACAAGATTGAGATTCTCGTAATACGATTATATTCAATCTAAGAAATTTAATTATTATAGTAGATACTGTAATAGTAAGGGAGCCTGTCCCAAAAAAATTGAAAAATAGAATTATGAATACTACAAGCCATAAAATGAGGATATGCCCTTTTTTTCCCACTATTCATGAATTTACATGGAAAGAATCTATACCCAAGTGAAGTACCTTTCAAATACTCAAAACTTGAGCTTCAGTTGGTGTCGGAGAGCTGAGTCGAAATCTAGAAACAATTGATATGATGATGAAAGTGAATGTGTTTTTTGCAAGCGTCGGCCAAGCATATATAGTGGGAAGGTTTCTTGGTTGAAGAGCAATAATGAAAGAAAGTATAAAGTAACCGCAAGGACTTTAAAAAAGAAAAAAAAATCCCAGTAAATGAAAGTTGTAACCTTTTCCTATTCGTGTCGTTATGTGGGGAAGGTGGATTTTACTTCTATCTTTTCATAAAGTTATACAATTCAATCCATTTCCATAAAAGGTGTGGTTGGTAGGAGGAGAAAATGACAATTAATGCAGATGAAAAAGAAGGACAACAAGGTGAGAGATGTCTTTTCTTTTATGATATTTATAATATTAAATTTTTATGATTCAGGATATTAAAATTGGACTATTTTGAAGGATCTAATTCATTCTCTCATTTTATTTTTAATAAAATTTAATCATAGGTATCACAAAATCCTCTCATTAAGTCCTACTAACTTCTCTCCCTCCCACTTTTCTCTTCTTATCAATCAAGCTCTAAGTCACAAAGTTTTATGTTTAAAATTTGTGGTCTTTTCTTTGTAGGAGTACTTTTTAGATATTTTTGGTTAGTAGGTTCTTTCCTTCTCCTTTTTCACTAGAGTTTGGGTTATTTTCTTTGTGGGAGTTTGCATAAAGTTTTTTACCAGTAATAATTGACAGTTATTGGCTGATCTGGCATGCTAAAAATAAAATGGTTTTTGAAGACAAATTATCCCAAAAAAATTCAACTAAGGCCATGACTTGGGTGACAGTTAAAAAACTAATTCTCCAGATATTGGTTGCATGAATTATTCGTATATAGTGATCTTTTAATACTTCATAAATATCATGTTACTAGTACCCTATGGTTTCAGGTATCACAATAGTCATACGGCTACCTTCTCTTCAGGGTTAGAACAAGGTGAATACATATGGTGTTGCGCGGGGTGCTCCTGGTATTGGAGTGAAGCCGTGTTCAGGAGTTGCAAGGTTTTTGTTAAAGGTTGTCTTGCTACTCTGCAGGACATTTCCTTTGCTTTTGAGGCAGAACTTTCCACTCTTATTTCTGCGATTGAAAAAGATTGGTAGTTTCAATTACATAATTTGTTGATTGAATATGACTTCATTTATATGATTAACCTTTTCAAGATTAAGTCAGATAAAGTTTTTTTGGAAGTCTTGTAAATGGTTCTGTTTTTTACTGTATGCGAAGGACTTGGTGGTTAGAATCTCTCAAAAAAAAAAAAAAAAAAAAAAAAAAAGGAATCATTCATATTTTTTGTCAATCTAATGATGTTGTAAATAAATTAGCAAATAGTTCGATTCATCATCATTAGTTTCAATGGCAGTTCTCACCTTCAGCATTTATTCTCCTTTTGCTTTATAATTTTTTTTGTCTTAAGTGGAGAGAAATGAACAATTGATATTAGGACAAAATTAAGCAATCAAACTAGGTTTACACCAAAAACATTAACCCAGCCCATACCAGGTACTGCTTAACTCAATTTATTAAAATAAAATAAAGATTACAAAAGTATAAAGGCAAAATAACCAAGATATATTTGCTTTATTGGGATATGAATCGTCTTCCTTTTAATAGATTTCCTTCATATTTTTGAGGTGTTTTGTTTGTCATGGGTCTCTACACTTTTTTCCTCTATTGGATTTTTTTTCCTTCAGGATTTTTCAAGAAAATGATTTTAATGAGACACTGGGCTTGTTTGGACTGACCCTATAGGATTCTAGTGTAGTGGAACTTTTTGCATTCTCTCTCATTTTTGGAACGGTTTTCATCTTTGGACAAATTTAATTGTATTTTCTTTTTGTTATTAATATCATGTGAGATGGGTAAATGATGAGAGTATTAAAAAAGTAATGATATAGTTAGGATGCCACGATAAATCTAGTGACGAAGGGAGAGAGAGACTAAGCCCCCTCAACTTTTGATTTTTTGAAAAATAGCCATGATTTTAATTAAACTTTCATAGTAGTCCCCCTTAAAAACAATTTGCTCATAATAACTCTCTTATTATTTATGATAAAGTTAATAGCCTTTCCAAAGAAAAAATTCTGACTTCGTCACTGGATATACCTATCAATTCCTATAATTCACCATTTATTTTAAACATAAATAAATTTGTATTTTAAAAAAGAGCTACATGGTTAAAGTTTCTTTCTGTCGACACCCACATAAAAGCAAGATGGCCATAGAATTCCAACGAGCTATATGATTAAAGTTTTGCTCTATAAAAGCACGATGACCATAAAAGTCCAATTGCTTGTGGAAAAGCACATGTCTGTGGTTTTTTATTTTACCATTTTTTTTTTAACCTTTTGTGGCAGTTTGTTTGTTTCTAAGCACTCATCCTTTATTTAATTGGCGCAGAGTGGTTATAAAATAAGCACTTTAATTTCGTCGTAGTCCTCGTGTTTCAGATGATCTGGTTTTTTTCTTTCTTTCTTTCCTTTTTTTTTTTTTTTAAAATCAAATTCTTCAACTTCTTTGAAAAAAGAAAATTGTAAGCGATAAAATGCTTTCTTTGTATCTTTATTGTATTTTTAAACAAAATATCAAATGCTGCTAAGTAGTTTAGATACGTGATTTTAGTCGTAATTATGAAACTAAATAAAATAAGAACTTTTATTACTTGAACAATGGCATTAATAAGTGGGAGACGGAGAAGAACTTGACAAACTTTCACATACACATATCAGAAACACAACTTCTTTTTTTTTTTTTTTTTTTTTTTACTCAGAAAAACATCTTCAAATTGCACATTTTCATCACACATTTCACGAACATACGTTTTTCCTTTATTATTATTATTTTTTAAATTGACAAGAAAGAACAACTAATAACAAGATTAGATTAAACATATCTACTAGATTGGCTTCTAAAATCTTAACTCATCCCTACTAACATAAGTTTTTCATTAATATTATAGCCGCATCAAGCAATTTTTTTCTTTATTCTTTTTTTCCCTCTGTTAACATTTTTTTTTTGTTTTTTTTTTTTCGTTTTGCCAAATAGACGCGTTTACATGAGAATAGTAATATTGGTAACATCATTTCCACAACCAAAAACGATTCGCACAAGGAAGGAGGGGGGCACTGAAATCTACTGAGCAAATCAGGAATTTCGGTTAGGTGACTAATAATTACGATCAATATTTAACCAACATATAAAATTAATAAATAGCACGACTGTTTTCTGACAGATTTTTATGTCTTAATTAAAAGTTTACACGATAATTTCACCATTAAAGTCGTGAATGATGTCTTTCTCAATATACACGGGTAAACTTTCATTTATCCTTTAATCCCTTATGCGAAACGAATTTAATTCTTGATGATCAAATATATACATCCAACTAAATTGAAATCCTCCTAGAAGATCTATCGTTTTCTAGCACTAATAGTTTTTATTCTATGAAAGAAATTTTAAAGTTCGAAAGAGAGAGAGAGAGAGAGAGAGAGAGAGACAACCTGAAAGCAAAAATAATAAATAATAAAAACACACAGAACTAGCTCAAGCCATAAACTCATGAGAATCAAACACAACTAATTATAGCCAGATTTGAGGATAATTTATCTCAATAATATTCTTCATAAAGAAAAGGTTGACAAACTTGCTCTTATAGTTATTCGTGAATGTAGATATTAAAAAGAAAACTATACAAAGTACCTATTGAATAGATCAAATCTTGAGCTGCAATGGTTATAAGAGAACCAATTCACCAGTATACGGATTTGGTGGCACCTTATGCGCTTTTGTCATTGGTGTGAGTAATAGATTATTTGATAACTTAATGAAATAGAATTATTTTAATATTTTTGTGCATTTAATTGAGTTACGTTCTTGAGAATTTTATTTAGTCCTCGTTTGAAACAACAACTTCATATGGAGTTTTCACCACTCAACTCCTAAAATTCTCAAACCTACATATATCTCACTTTCTATCTCTTCCTTTAAAAAAAAAAATCAAATTTTGAAAATCAATAACTTTCTTATCTTAAGTCGAAATGATTTTTTTTTTCTTTTTTTCAAATCATACATAAAAAAAAAAAAAAAAAAGATGAACGAAATAAGATTCACATTGCATATTTTTTCTAAACATATTTTAAATTCCGACACTATTTTCTATATAACAGTTCATTTCAATTCATACTCTCCCCAAAGCACACTTTTTCAAAACAACCTTCAAAATTTCATCTCCATTAATTGTGACCATATTCATCACTTTATTATTTGTTTGACTCGCACACTTGCAAAAGAAAACTATACAAAAATACTTTTTAAACATTTTTTTATACTGATTTTCCTCTGTGCCTGAATTTACAGTAAAAAGAAAACTACACATAAATACTGTTCAAACATTCAAATCTTAAGCTTGTATGTAATTTTACAAGGTTTAGGGTCCGTTTAGTTCGTTAGTTTGAGTTGAAATATTTGAGTTATAATAGTAAATTTTTTTGAATTTTCAGAAAAGACAAAAAACTTTTTGAGAAAAAAACAAAAACTTTTTGAGAAAAAGACAAAAAAAAAAAAGTATAGTTTGAGTTGAAATAAAATAATGAAGCAAACGGATGCTTAATGATTGTAGAGCAATAATGATTGTAGAGCAATAATGAAAAAAGGGAATCTCTAAAGTTAGCGTAAGGACAAATGAAAAAGAAAAAGTCTTATGTTCAAGGTTTGGGTAGTTTTCTTTGTCGGATTTTTTTTTTTATGTTTTGGATAAGTACTTTCTTTCCTTTTCTTTTATCTTTTTCAACACAGATTTTGCATATAAAGGGGGGAAAAAAGTCAGTATAATTATAGTTCTTTGTATTTATACTACAGAAAAGCAAGAGGAACAAAACTTTTTCCAACTTTCTTGTAGAAATCCACATGTTTGTGGGTTTTTATTTTACCCCTTCTTGTTCTTTTTGGGTTGGATTTTTTTGTATTTACGCATTAATTGATCTTTTATTTTCATAGGCTTGGCACTTCAATTTGAAGCAGCCCTCGTGTTTCATGCGCTCTTTTTTGTTTCAATAAAATCCTTAAACTGCTTTAAAAAATTGGGAAGCAAATACTTTTTAACAGAAATTTTGAATCAAAAGTCAGAATTTATTAACAAGTATTGGTAGTTCAGTAAAATAGGACCAAAAAAAAAAAAAATTTGTTATCAGATCTTCCAAACAACAATTGTGAGTCGTAGTTAGCCATCCGATTCGACAACAATATATATATGGCCGGCGACCCTTTTGCGGTATAAATTGTCAAAGAAGCAATGTAAATAAATCTTGAATAATTGAAATAAAATTAGCAAGTTAATTAGGAGAAGTATAAGTATCTTTTAGTCTAGTGAAATGGGCATGGGAGACTTGAGCTATATCCAAATCGCGCATCTTCTTCTTCTGTAATGCTTCTCTATATCCGTAGGATCGTTCTTATTTGGTTTGATTTTGCAAGCACGTAATCTAATAGGCAATCAGATTGGATACGTTCTCAGGCAGTTAAAACCTATATCCCAAATTAGCATAAGATTCGACAAATGTTGTTTGCAAGATAAATACAAACCTTGCCAACAGTTTGAAAATGTTATTATTTTAAAATTATATGGATTAGACACAAATCATGGGATTATGTTTTTAAATATGCCACATTATGTTAACATGTATGCCATGTTTACATGATTATATGTATGCCATGTTTTAGATTATGCTATACTATGTGTTGTTATGTTAGGATTACAAATATGCCACAATTACGTATACATCATATTTTTACATTTATGTTATGATTTACAAGTATGTTACGATTTCGTACATGCTATATTTTTTATTTTTATGACACGTTTACGTAAAAGTCATTCTTTACAATTGTGGCATGAATCTTAAAGTTATGTCATGTTATTGTGTATACATGCATCATGACTGATAAGATCATAACTTAAAAACCTTAGTCTTAGACCAAGTCTTTGAATAAGATTTTTAGTAGGAGTATGATGATAGGTATACTCAAACTTAGTTAAATTAAAAGCTAAGTAATTCAAAGTAGGGTATATGGTAGCAACCTTCCTGTGGATAGAGGAGGATGGCATATGTTCATATGAATCCTAGTATTATTAAGGACCTTACAAATTCTAACTTTTTGTGGATTGCATGTATCCAGTATGTGCACATAGGGGGCCACAGTTAAGCAAGATAAATTCATAATGAAAAATAAAAGATCCATATAAATGAATATAATCGGATTACATCTAAAATCCATAATGAAACATAAATGGATCATGCATCCTTACATGTTATTCATGTTATTTTTTTGTTTGTGACCCTTAACGTACTCGTACCCTTAATAATTTCCTTTAAAAAAAACGAATAAACAAATATATTAGTACCGAATACACTAAAAACATTAGTTTGAAAAAAAAAAACAAAAATAAAAACAAAAACGAAAAAATACAAACAAACAAACAAGAAACAAAAAAAAAAAAAAAAAAAAAAAAAAAAAAAAAAAAAAAACAAAGCACGTTATATAGAATAAACTACGATATAAATACCTATGAAGTAAAAGCTTAAATAAAATTAAGTCTTAACAAGAAAAAAAAAATCAAAATAAGAGTAAAATTCTGAAAGAAAATTATAAAAAATACATAAAAGAAGAGTATAGTGTTTTCGTGCTATCGTCATATTGCTTAACGTGTCCATGCTTGTGGATCTATGCCAATGTGGTAAGAGAAGAAGGAAAAAATATCCTGTCGACTTAGTGTTGACTTAGTAGTGGGCAGTAAGTAGATAAGCTCTAGGTCAATATCACGTACATTAAATATTGTTTTCTCTTATCTATTATTATTGCTTTGATCTATTAACTTCATCTATGGTTTACATCAATGTCCCATGGACTTTGTTGGATTGATGTCGTTTGGTCATATAAACCATCACATAAATTCCTCTTAATTACTTGCACCTAATTTTGTCATGAAATTGGATAGCTCATGGCAACAGAAAACTAAGAAGCAGGTTTATGTTTGAAATTAAGGATAAAGTGAATGGTCGTAAGATTTTTCAAAGATATGAGGTCATATCAAACAGGAAAAATAAAAAGAGTGAAATATCGAAGTCTTGGTCAAGATGACAAATTTGCACGCTTAACTTGTGGATGAGAGATAAATGCTCATTACCCACTTTCTCTAAGCAGTGACGGGAGTCAGACAAAAACTTGAACAAGATATATGGAAATTTTTTTAAAATAAATATTATTATTTTATAAAAACTAAAGGGTGAGGTTTTAGTGGGGAGCTATATAGAGATTTTTACTTTTTAATATGGGTAAAGTTGGAAAATCATAAAATTTTTGAGGTAAAATTTAAAAAAAAAAAAAATCAGTTGGCACCCACTTGCCCACACCTAAATCCACCCCTATCTCTAGAGACCTTAAAGAATAATTGTTATCTCATTTTGTCCCTTAAAATTCAAAATTTTGATACAAAACTATGTTCTGAGTTTATAAATAATTTTGATTCTACCATCATTACTACTTTTTTGTTTTAACATGATTTTAATCTTACACTTTCATTAGGTCACCCACATATTATTTAATTTGTTAAAAAATTAAGTCACGTGATGCACATATGATAAGTAGAAATTTTCAACTGTGTAGTATTATTTCTTTCAAATATAAGGTTTAAGTTTGCTAACATTCTTTTCGAATTGCTGGCTCGGGAAGAGCGTTACATTATGGTATTAGAGCATTACGATTCTGAAAATATCATGGGACTGAGGACTCAGTCAATCGTTATAGTTATTTTAGTTCATTAGTAGAATTCTTTGAATATCAATTTTTTCGAGCCTATTAAGTTGAATTATCAGAGTTGCAGAACGAAAACAGAGTAGGCTCACTGACGGTATTGGACCCAGCTAAATTTGGAGGACGAGATTTTTATTAAATGGGAAGAAAGTAACATCCCAAATTATGGAGGTTAAGAGTAAATATCGCCTTTTGGTATTTTATAATTTTATTGTGAAGTACTTTTACTTTTATTATTTTGTAAGAGATAAGGATCATTTTGGATGCTTGAGACCATGAGTCATGTGCTAGCTGTCAAGTCTCTAAGTCTATCAATTAGTTGCCAAGTTTTTCAAACATCATAGTGTTCCTTTTGGATAAACTCTATTAGCCAAGGTTCTGTGAATATATACGTAGAGGTTGCTTAGCAACCATTTGGAAAATAAGAAGAAATGTGAGACGCGGAGAGAGAAAGGAAAAAAAAAAGATTGAGATAATTGTTTCTACTATCTAACAAGTAGTTAGTTGATATTAGTTTATACGTTTTATTATGTTATTTGAACAGTATTATATTTTGAAGCATATTTTCAGTTATGTTATTTATTATTGTCATGTTTTGAAAAGGTTTAAAGAAGTTGTTTTTATGTATGCTATGAAATCTTATGTTAATTAGAACCAATAGCGATACAGTTTAAGGGGCTAAATCCTTGATGAAAGAGTTCCAAGAAAAGGGTCATACATAAAAGTAAGGGTTATAATGGCACGAGATTAACATCATACTCCAGGGCCCTAAGCTAAAATTAACTGGAAGTATTTTTTACATGGAAAAGTTATTTGGTACACTTACCGATGTATTCACTCATAGTTCTTGTGATGCAGTTTGCAGGGTCCATAAGATTTGGGGGTTAACAGAGCTAGAGGTTTTAAACTCCCATGACCATATTAGAATTTGTTTTTTTTTTTTTTTTTTGATATTTGAGATTTTTGAATTCTAAGGACAATTTTTTTTTTTTTTTTGGTCTCGATGAAAAATATAAATTTTCAACTATTTAGTATTGTTTCTTTCAAATATGAGGTTTAAGTTTGCCAACGTTCTTTTTGAGCTGCTAGCTCGAGAGGCGCGATATATAAGTATATTCAAATTCAATTAAGTTAAAAGTTAAAACTAATTCAAAGTAGGGTACGGTACCAACCTCTTTGTAGATAGAGGCGGATTACAAATATTCTTATAAATCTCAATATTGTCAAGTACCTTGCAAATTTTAACTTTTAATGGATTGCACGCATCCAATATGTGCACATAGGGACCCACAGTTATGCAAGATAAATTCATAATGAAAAATAAGAGATCTAGATAAATGAATATAATTGGATTACGTCTTAAATCCATAATAAAACATAAATGGATCGTGCATCCTTACATGTCATTCATCTTATTTTCTTGTGAGAATATGTTTGTACTTATTAAACGAAAGCTTATTGAGTATATTCATACTATAAATAAGAAATCTGCAACATAATCAGTGGAGGGCAATGATGGCTGATAATGAGTAAGGTTCAAGTGGTGCGGAATACCACTACATAGACTATTTCAAAATGATGTTTTGAAAATATATTATTATAATATTATGTACTATGGTATTGTATATATATGTTATTTGATGAAGTAAAAAAAAAAAAGAAAAAGTGAAAGACCATATGAGAATTCATCATTTGATTATAATAGTGCGTATCTAAAGTTAAGAAAAAGAGTAATATATGGACAAGAATTATATTATGTTATAAAAAATAATTCTGAAATTTTCAATATTTAAATTTAAGCATTTATAACTAAATTTAAGCTTAAATAGTAAGGTAATGGCCTTTGCAGATGGGTCATTACGATATGAATGCAAATGTAATTTGAATTATGTATTTAAATTAAATTTGTGTTTGGATGATTTTGTTAAAGTGCGTGTTATGAGTTTATAAAAAAAATGAATAATTAAATGTAGATTTGAGTTGAATTATTATGAATTAAAAAAATAAAATAAAAAAGAAAACCATCATGTAATATTTCCATTTTTATTTCTTATTGGAGGTGATCAACCTTATGTTTAAATGGAATACAAAAATAAAGGGGCTCAACTGTGGTCATATGATCGTTTCTCGTTTATTTTTAATAAAAACTCTAATAAAGGTTGTTTAGTGAGACTATTTCCACTCTTTTTCTGTCTTACTATAGTGAAATTGTAATAGAAGTGCCCAGAGTTTAAAATTAGGGGGATAATGAGAAATTTTAAAGTTCATGTAACAAAATAGCAACATAACTTAATGAGATTTTGAAGTTTTTCTTAAACCTTCAGGATTTATCTTATATTGCTATATTCAAAAACATTTACTGAAAATATCCAAGGCTTCTCAGCTAATTGATCTTCCTCACTTTTTTCCTCTCATTAAATTAACTTGTGGGCACCAATTGAAACTTTTTAATACTTCTCACTCTTAGGTTTTTAGCATTATTTCTCCTTGAATTATGTCGTCGAGCATAGACAACTTAGCCCGTCTACTTTACCTTTTACCCAGAAGAAAAAAAAAACAGTGCTTGTAATATAATGTTTTTAACATAATTTGCCGTCGAGCTGATTGAGTGTTCATAACTTACTTCTCAAATAATAGACGCCAATAATTGAGGATGAGTTAGGTCAACTTTTTTTTCATTTTTTATTTTCTTTCAATTTGGTAACTTCCCCCCTCCCCCATCAAATAGTAGACGTCAATAATTGAGGATGAGTCTGTGTCACGGCCCGACCTACGTAGGGCGTGACTTCGTACTTACTTAACTTAAATACCAACTTTGCAACAACCTGATTTCGTGAAGCCGTTACCTTATCATGTTTACTTAAATATATTTTATCTTAAAACTTACTTTTACTTTATGCAAAAATACGGAAATATTTTTTTTTTTTAACTCAATTTGAAAACTCAGCTTATACTCATACTTATTTATATATAGTTACTTGAGTACCGAGTTTTAAAACCACGTTTTAACAAATCATACTAGTTATCATAAATTAGTACTATTGACTTAGCATAATATAATACAAACACATTTTACATAACATATTTTCCAAAATCCATAGCGGTGTCCAACCCAAATTTCACAGTCAGCAGTGTCATCTCTCCATAATCTTGCATCAAGCATTGCCAGTATGATTGCTTACATACAGCATGAACGTAAGTTATGACCTTACGCTCAGTAAGTACAACTTTCTATTTCGTAAAAGATTTTTAGTAAAAGAATGCATGAACCGATTATGTTTTCTTATGAATCAATTATGCTTTCTTATGTTAACTAGGTTATGGGGGCCCCGTACATATCATGTCTGCACGTATCGTGATGCATAGCCATGGAGTGATTGAGGTGGCCAGTCCAATCCAACTTAAACCATGAACCAAATCATTTAACATGGAGTGGTTGGGGTAGCCAATCCAATCCAACTCAAACCGTGGATCAAACCGTTTAAACCCGTCATCGTGACAAGTCAGTATGACACAAGAAAACTTACTTGTCTTATCTTATTACATGAAAACTTGTTCTTAGTTGATCATACTTGAAAACTTAAATCTTAAATGTTTCTTACTTGAAAACTTAATTTTGTTCTTATCATGTGATTTATTATTAGTGAACATGCTTTCACGATGTCACAATAATAAAACATAAAACATATGTACGTCATATAAATCAATGCATGAATTTTTGAAAAACATGCAATGTAATAAAAATATTTTGCCCATGCTATAAGCGGAGTTGTACTTACAAATTATCCTATACTCTTAGTTTATCATTCTAACAAAGCACGACAATAGGTCATATTCCTGTTTTAATAGGGCGCAAGATAAGAGTCGTTCTATCTTACTATAAATCATAACATACTAAATAGGCATTCAATTCGATTAAATACAAATCCTATCATAGTAAACCGGTATTCTATCTGATTATCATTGGCACCTTAACATAGTAAACCGGTATCCTGTCCAGTTACCCTTGGTTATCATGGATATAGGCCCTAACATAACAAATCAGTATCCTATCCGGTTACCATCAGTCATATACTTGTTACCATATTCTGATGTTTTGAAAATATTATAACTTTATAAATCAAATATTTCTTATCATAATACTTGAAATTACCTTTCATAAAACATAATACGTTTTTAAAAATCACTTGGGAAATTCCATTGGATTTAAACCTTTTTGAAACCATTTTCATAAAATCTCAGTCTTTTTTTAAAGAGATCATAAAAGCTTAAAAACTACTTTTAAAACAGCCTTTTTAATTTGGTTGAAAGTACGTGTGCAGGAATTTCCTGTAGTTTGTACAGTTTTGAAAATCTAGTTTTATCTTTAAATCGGTTTCAAATTTGAAAACGTTTTCTTCATGAAAGTTGTAGATCTCATCGAAACCTACAACTTTTATTTTTCAAAACTTAAATATGCCTTTAACTTACTCATTTTTCCTTTTGAAAAATTTTGGCCGTGTACACTGTCTGTACTGTCTAGCTTCAGATTTTGATAAAAAACAGAGGCCCTTGGAGCCTTATTTTCAAAAACCGTCCATGTTGCCCCCTAGGATTTTCAATTTCCTACAACTTTGCAGTTATAACTTTTTTTCCAAATTCGGCCTCTAAGGGCCTCAAAATTAAGTTTTCAGAAAACTATCCAGTTAAATCCGAAAATTGACAGTTTTGTATTTTGTTGGTTTTTGCTTAAAATTTCGCATACACTACCTCAAACGGTCGAAACCGTGAGCCTACATTAACATGCAGCGCATCGTATTCGATCTTAACATTCAATCAATCACTTGTTCTGTAATAGCCGCCCTTTTTACTAATTCAGGATTTCCTTGTTAAGGAATATGAATATTTATGCAAAATGTCTGATTTGATTCTATCATATTATATTTGAGTTCTTATAGTTTTATAAGACTCAATAATAGTTGCTTAGCTAAACATGGGGCCTTTTGAAGAAAAACGACAAAATAAGAATTTATGATTTTATTCCGGTCAAAGTTTGACTAGGATAATTTAATGTATGATTAAGACGGGATTGCAGTATAGCAAGCAGTACAAAAATTATACTGCAAAAAACTATCATCACAGATAGAAATGTAAGAATAAGGTACTATACCACTTTAGAAAAATCAAGCACAATATTTAGAGCAGTAAGGACTATGGAGCTTCAATTCCTAAGAAAAACCTATACGCAGTCCAGTTAAGTGCAGATAAATTCTAGACTGCAGTCCAGTACAACTGTACTGTGATTAGTTGAAAATAGTATTAGCACTATCTGAGTTATTAAGAAAATGGACTACATATTAAGGAAAGTACCAAATATGGTCTTAGTGGTTGACACCTCATTCAAGATAAACAAGCAATTTTTGAATTAAAAATTTAATGGATAAGTATGCATTTATTGGGAGCAAAATGGCACCCTTATGGCCGGCCACCTCAAGGGATTGGTTAGTAAATATTTTATTTTTGGGGTTAGATATGCAATATTAGGAATAAAAATAATTCTAGAAAAAAATTAATTTTTACCTATAAATAGGTAAGGTGGGATGAGTTTGTGATCATTTAGTGAAACCCCTAACTTTGTAGTTCATTCTCAACTCTCTCCCTCCCCTAGGAACCAAAGCTAGGGGGAAAAAAAAAAGGAGAGCAAGGGCCGGATTTTTGAGGAAGCAAAGTAAGGAGGGAAATTTTTAATTCAAGACCTATAACCATTCTCAAGGCTTAAAGGTAACCCTCCTAAACCCTTTAAGCAATTCAATTAAGTTGTGATTCAAAAGTTTAAGTGTATTTCATGTGGGAATGTAAGAGCATAAGTTCACCTTTTGTTTTTCTTGTAATAGCCTAGATTGCTTGATATGTGTTTGATTAGGGTTTAGTGGTCTTGATTTATGATTTGATGCATGTTTGTGATGCTATGTGTTAGAAATTATGTAGTACGTATGAATGCCTATATGTGTTTATAATATGTCCCCACATACTCAAGAAGAGGTATTGAATGAATGATAATGATGATGATGTATGATGAATGGAGGGTTAAAAATTAACCTAAAACCCTATTTTGGTAAAGGTTACCATTTTAGTTGTTAAAGATGGGAAACCAATGCATGATGATGAAAACCATACGTAACACACTGCATGTTTGTCGTAGGCTCACGGTGTCAACTGTTTGAGGTAGGGTATGCATAATTTTATGTAAAAATTAACCAAAGTTGAAAACTGCCAGTTTCGGATTAAATTGGACAGCAATTTGGAAATGAAATTTTGAGGTTCTTAGAAGCCGAATTTGGAAGAAGTCAAAACTATAAAGTTGTAAAGAATCGAAAATCCTAGGGGACAACATTGACGGTTTTTAAAAATAAGACTTCAAAAGCCTCTATTTTTATCAAAATCCGAATCTGGTCTGCCCAGACCCAATGTACACGACTAGAAGGTTTCAAAGAGGAAAAGGGATAGGTTAAAGGTAGAACTGGGTTTTATGTAAAGAACAAAAGTTGTAGGTTTTTCGGGATCTACAACTTTCATGGAGAAAACTTTTTCAAATTCAAAATAGATTTTAAGATAAAACTAAATCTTCAAAACTATGCAAGGCACAGAAAATTCCTGCACAGGATTTTCAAAATAGTGCATGAACAGGCAATTCCTGTACATGCATTGATAACGAAACTTATGGACTGTTTTCAAAAATAGTTTTCAGAACTTTATAGTTTTATTTTCCTTGTTCAAAGAAGATTTCAATTTTATAAAAATAATTTAAAAGAAAAAGGGTTAAAGTTTTATAAATAATATCATACAAAGTTATGTGAAGGGAAAAAAAAAAAAAAAAACAATCCAAGTTATATGGTAACCATGGGAAGACGAATAGTAACCAGATAAGATACCCAAGCTATTGGTTTAGGCATAAAACCCATGGTTATCAATAGTAACCTAATAGGGTATTACTTTAAAAGTAATTGGGCCTTAGTAACCTAATAGGGTATTAGTCTAAATATGATTGGGCTTATACCCACGGTTACTAATAGTAACCTAATAAGATATTATTTAAGTACAATTGGGTCTTGTACCCCAGGTTACATTAAGTAATCTGTAATAGCCACCTTTTTTGCTAATTCATGATTTCCTTGTTCATGAATATAAATATTTATGTGAAATATCTGATTTGATTTTATCAGATTATATTGGAGTTCTTATAGCCTTATAAGACTCAATAATAGTTTGCATTAGGCCATTTGAGGAAAAAGACAGAATAAAAATTTATGATTTTATTCCGATCAACGCTTGACCAAAATGACTCAAGGCATGATTATGACGGTATTGCAGTATAGTAAGTAGTATAGAAATTATACTGCGAAAAACCATCATCACAGATGGAAAATGTAAGAATAAGGTACGAGACCACTTTAGAAAAATCAAGCACAATATTTAAAGCAATAAGGATTAAGTGGCTTCAAGTCTTAAGAAAAATCTACACGCAATCCAGTTAAGTGCAGATAAATTCTAGACTGCAATCCAGTACAACTATACTATTATTAGTTGAAAATAGTATTAGCACTATCTCAGTTATTAAGAAAATGGATTGCATATTAAGAAAAGTGTCAAACATTGTCTTAGTGGGTGACACCTCATTCATGAAAAACAAGAGATTTTTGAATTAAAAATTTAGTGGATAATTATGCATTTATTGAGTGCAAAATGGCACCCTAATGGCCGGCTACCTCTATGGACTACTTAGCAAATATTTTATTTTTGGGGTTAGATATGCAATTTTAGGAATAAAAATAATTTTAAAAAGAAATTAATTTTCACCTTTAAATAGGTGATGATGGGGGAGTGTTGGACTATTTTCATTTAGTTGCATCCCAAAACTCTAGTTCATTTTCAACTCTTTTTCTCTTCCACCCTAGGAGTCGAACACCATAGGAAGAAAAAGAAAAAAGAAAGAAAAGTGGTCGGTTTTGTGAAGGTGAGGAAAGGAATGAAAATTTTCTCAACCAAAGGATAGATCCACTCTCCTAGATCTAGAGGTAATCCTCTTCATCCTTTAAGTATTCAATTAAGTTTGATTAAGGATTTAAGTGTATTTCATGTTGGGTATGTAAGAGCATAAGCTCGCCTTTATTTTCATGCAGTAGCCTAAGATTGCTTAATTAGGGTTTAGTGGTCTTTATTTATGATTGAATGCATATTTATGATACTATGTATTAGAAATTATGCGATATATGTGAATGCTTATTATGTGTTTGTAGTATGTCTCCATATACCTAAGAAGAGGTAATGTATGAATGACAATGATGATGATATTGTATGATGAATAGATGGTTAAATTTAACCCAAAACCCTAATTTGGTAAAGGTTACCATTTGGGTTTGTAAGGATGAGGAACCAATGTATGATAATGAAAACAATACGTAACGTGCTGCATGTTTATCTTAGGCTCATGGTTTCAACCGTTTGAGCTAAGGTGTGCATAATTTTACGTAAAAACCAACCAAAAACAAACTGCCAATTTTCAGATCTAGTAGCACTATAATCTAGAAATGAAATTTTGAGGCCTTTGGAAGCCGAATTTGAAAAAAATCAAAACTACAAAGTTGTAGATAATCAAATATTCTAGGCGAAAACATGGACGGTTTTTAAAAATAAGGCTAAAAAAATCTCTGTTTTTATCAAAATCCGAGACTGGTCTAATCAGGTCAGTCTGCACGGCCAGAAAGTTTCAAAGAGGAAAAAGGGTAGGATAAAGACAGAACTGGGTTTTGAGTAAAGGATGAAAGTTGTAGGGTTTTTCGAGATCTACAACTTTCATGAATTAAACTTTTTGAAATTCGAAATAAATTTTAAGATAAAACTAGATCCTAAAAACTGAGCAGGAAACAGAAAATTCATGCATAAGATTTTCAAAATAGTACATGAACAAGCAATTTCTGCATATGCACTGATCACCAAACTTATGGACTATTTTTCAAAGACAGTTTTCAGAATTTTACAGTTTTATGATCCATGTTCAAAGAATATTTCAGTTTACAAAAGACTTTTAAAAAAATTAATTAGACAAGCTTTGTTAAGAAAAGAGAAAAATAAATACATGGATCAAAATTATTTTGAAAACATATTTACAAAGTGATGACCATTAGTCACCAGATAGGATACCCAAGTTATTGGGTTGGGCCTAAAACCTATGGTTACCAATGGTAACCTAATAGGGTATTACTTTAAAAGTAATTGGACCTTGGTAACCCAACAGAGTATTACTTTAAAAGTAATTGAGTCTTAGTAACCCAATAGGATATGGGTCTAGGTATGATTGGGCTTATACCCAGGGTTACTAATAGTAACCTAATAAGATACTATTTAAGTATAATTAGGACAATGATACTTGCATTAACTGCTGTTCAAACTTGGTAGACTGTCAATCTAAAAATGTGAAAGGTGCAGATTACTTTATTGTTAATTTTAATTGCTTTGGTAATTTGATTTCTTATTAAATCAGTTTGATAACAAGCTTTATAATCAGGGATGCTATTGACGATTCAATATTCGAACTATGGAATTGAGTATGGTAACTTGCTTCCCAAACTTTTAGTTTGATGATTTCCCACCTCCCCAGCAAATAATAGACGCCAATAATTGAGGATGACTCAAGTCATATACACTTCTGAAAAAAAAAATGATACACCTTATTTTTTGCTGTTCATAAATTTCAGACATTCGAACCTTAAGCTTGAATGTATTTTTGGAAGGTTTAATGATTGAAGAGCAATAATGAAAGACAGGAATTTCCAAAGTTACCATAAGGACAGATGAAGAAGAAAAAGAAAAAGAAAAATTCCCACCAGATGAAAGCTATTTTAACATTTTCCCTGTGTCCGTCGTAACATGAAAAAGACGAGTAATTTTTGGCTTTTTAGAAAGTTAAGCAGTGTTCACTCCATTCTTGTGCTTGGTATGAAGGACAAAAAAAATAGGACAGAGAAAGTGGTAGATAATCTAGGTGATAAAAATAAGAAAAGAATTAGATATATTGTTTCTTATGATATTTGGTATAAAATTTCTCGAATAATTCATTTCTTCAACTTGTTTTTCCTCCTATGAAATAATTAAACATATCAAAATAATTTTACTGTCCTCTAGTACCCCTCCTGGTTCACTCACTTTTAGTAGGAGTGTTAATCACAATCCAATCAACTGATCAAATCGATCTATCCAATCCAATCCAATCTATATTTTACGAATAACCAACCTCTTTATTGAATTGGATCATATGTCAATTAATGAAAACCAACTTAGGTTGGATTGATGCACTTTTTACCTTTAAATTTGTTCTATGTGAAAAAAGATATTTTATAATTTTTATAATTGGTCCAAATTTTAGTATTTTTTTTTCATACATTTTCACAATCAGAACTTCAAAGCTACATATCATGATATTAACACACACAAAACCATTCTCTTATTTTCTAATTTCCTAACATATGTTGTATCTTCGAATTTCCTATAATGATTGCTTGTTTTGTTTAAAATTTAGTATTTAAATAGTATGTGATGGATGTCAAAAAGACCTAAAAGATTATCTTTTTTAGATAGGTAAAACAAGAAAACGGGAAAAGAAGGAAAAAAAAAATACAAAGCCCAATGGAAAGGTTCAAACTCAACCGATCAATCTAATCCAATCTAAACTGACCTTAAATGAATTTGATAGGATTGGATGTTACACTACTAACAAATTGGATTGGATTACATTCTCAAAAACCGATCTTTAATTGGTTCAGATGTTATATGATTAAAATATGATGGATCATATCTAATGAACACCCCGAAGTCACTTTTCTCTCCTAACAAACGAGTTCTAAAATTAGACACAAGCTTGTAGGATCCTTTTTATGTTTTGCATTAGTATGTTCTTTCTTTTTCTTTTTTCTTTTTCAATTAATAGCTTGTTTGGAAAGGTAGTTGAAAATACCAACTCAAACTAAAATTTTTGTCCTTTTTCCAAAAAGTTTTTTTTGTCTTTTCTGAAAAAGTTTTTTGTCTTATCTAAAAAGTCAACAAAAATTACTATTACAACTAAAATATTTCAGCTTAAACTAACATACCAAACAAACCCTAAGATTTTGCATACATAAAAAAACAAAGAGACAGTACGATTACAGTTCATTTCTGTTGATACCACAGAAAAGCAAGAGGACAAAAAATAATTCAAAAAATTTACCTTTTTGTTGTTCTTTTTGGGTGTTTTTTTTTTTTTTAGGGCACTGATCTTTTATTTTTATAGTCACGCCACTTCAACTTGTTGAGGTCCTCGTGTTTCATGTGTTCCTTTTTTTTTTCTTTTTTTTTTTTTGGGGATAATATCTTTAAACTACTTTAAAAAAAATTCTAAGCAAAATACTTTTAAATAGAAAATTTGTAGCAAAACATTAATTAAATTAACAAGTACTTGTAGTTCAGAAAAAAAAAATGTTGATAGATCTTCCAAAGGACAATCGTACGTGACTTGTTCTTAGCCGTCCAATTTGACAACATTATATGTCCGGCGACCCTTTTGCTCTATCCTGATCTAAATTGTCAAAGTAGAAATTAGCAAGTTAATTTGGAAGAAGTGAGCTATCCAAAACGTCTTGTTCTTCTATGATGCTTCACTACGCCGTACTTATATATGTAGGACACAAACCGAGAATATTTGTTTAGATCTTTAGGATCGTACTTATCGGTTTAATTATTTGGAAAGCACATAGGTGGCCATAGCACGTACGGCGATTATGTTGAATTATCTACAATGAATCTGAGAAGCGTAAGTTGAACTGTAATAAAAAGTCTAGAATGAAAACTTATACTAGTTCTTTTAAAGACCAAGTTGTCTTGAACTTAATCCTTGTTTTTTTTTTTTTTTTTAATTATTGTTGAAGATGATTCAACTTCATAATTTTCTTTCAAAACATTTGTAAATCTTTCTTTGCTTACCTTATTCTTGAATATACATGAAAGAAAACTACAAAAAAATTAAAGAGTTCAAATATCTTGGTCTTGAATGGAAGTTGGAGAACCAAAGTCAAAAACAAGAAAACAGAATTATCTTGTGACCAAATAAAATTTTTTTTTTTTTGTGAGTGTCCGCAGATCATCGATCTAATAATTGTAACAACGTTTGATGGTTTAATTAGAACAATAATTGAAACAAGGAATCTCCAAAGATCATCTACTTAAACTTGCTAGATTTGCTCATTGATAATGAACAAGATGTTCCAAGGACCAAAGGACAACAAACATTCTTCAGAATTGACTCGATAGGGAGGTGTACTGTAGCGGCTTAGTTTATAGAATTGGCTCTAATTGCTTTGTACCACCAAAGGACAAATATGAGCATGTCAAGTACGACATGGAAAAGCATTCCGGAAAAAGGCGAACGATTTGGATGACTCAAGTTTGACATGCCCACTTTAGAAGCCCATCGGGCTCATTTTGCTGCACGACGGTACTTCTATTACCTGGGCTATTCAAACTAGGTATGTTGTACATCCAAAATTGTGAAGGATATAAAATACTTCAATTTCTCCTAATTAACTTACCCAATATTTTTTTTTTTGAAATATTTCACTTTTTTTTTAAACCCAAAATGTAGTGCCTTAATGTACCCTTTTGTACCAAAAAAAAAAAAATTGTAGTGCCTTATAATTTCGTTAAAGGGAATAACTTTTTTTTTTTTAATATTTGAATGGTAGAGAAAAAAATCTCCCACTTAAATTTATGTGAAGGGAATATCTGACATCAAAGATTACTTGATATGTGCAACTGAAGATTATGTTTATAAACAAGTAATTTCCCCTAATATCAAAGCTGTAGTTATGTTAATTCGTGAAATGTGAATAAACATTTTTCTTCAATGTCATTTTTTTTTTTGGAATTTAGCCACCCTAATTTTGCTTCAAATCTTAACCTGTTAGCGTTTTTAGTTTTTTGGTTGACCAAACAAAGCCTTTTCTTTTCTTTTCTTTTTTTTTTTGAAAGAGCAAGAAAAAAAAATATTGAGATAACAATAAGGAAACACAGAGATTTCTAGAAAAGAAAAATAAAAAAACAAAAACAAAAACAAAAACAAAACAAAACAAAACGCGAAAATGAAGAAAACCTTCTAGACAATCCACGAGAAGATTAAACATCAAAGCTTTACAGAGAATTACAAGCAACAACTCAGCCAAACATTTTGGGGCACTCAGGCCAAAATATTTACAAGCGCTCAGAATCAAGAAACGACAAGCTAGCTGAATAGTCTTAAACAAACAAAAACGACTATAAGAATAAACATAGAGGAAATGACAATGCCGTCTGAATTAACAGGCCCAAACGACCTGCCATCTGGGACTCTCTTCCACGCACTATTGCCCTATATCAAAAGTTGAAGCAAAACTTCAGAAGTAAAAACAAATGTTAATTCAGTTTCATGAATGTAGCAACATTGCTGAAAGTATTCAATTTAAAAGTTAGTTATTAGTTTTTTTTTTTTTTTTTCAATAGATGATGTAACAGGAATCAATAGGTGCACGAATTAGATATTCTTAGACTAGGTCGACACCCATTTAGGACCCTCATCTTGGATACCAGCTGGTAATCACCAGAATCCACCATCAACGGTTACCAACTGATGACCACCATAATGCTGACTGCCATATACTATTATCCACCGATTTTCTATTAGGAACACTAAAAAATTACAAAAATTTACCAAATCACCAAAAAAAAAAAAAAGACACACAAAGTTTACCAAAATATTTCTAAGGATTACAAAGAATAAAAGAGGAACAAAAGACTTTCATTCTTAGGGTTTTTCTTCTCATAATGTTTGTTTAAGTTCTAGGTTAATTTTGTTCGAAAAATAGGGATTCTTTAGACAATGGTATAATAAAAGAGTCAACGAGTTATTTTGGGAATTTTTTCTTTTTAAAAAATATCAGAAGCAATTATTAAGATAACAACAAAAAGATACAGATACTCTAACATCAAAAGAAAAGAAAAAAATCAAACACCATCCATATTTTAGCTATTGCAGAGGAAGCAGAGGACTCACTTATGTCTTAAAGGAAAAGACACACTTAAACGACTTATGACCAACAAATTTTAAATAAGCAGCAGAGTACAACAAGTTGGGATAGCCCAGCCAATTTAAAACAAACAAACGAAAAAATAAAATAAAATAAAAGTTTATAGATCTTCAGAACGACAATCTTGATTCGGACGCAATTCCAAGTCGAAGTAATATGGATAGGTGCAAGGAATCAGAAAGCAAAATTTCACATTTCAGAGATGCTAGAGACAACTTCAATCTCTAGAGTTGGTGTATGTTTCATCCTCTGTGCCATCTCTAGAAATAACTTTTTCTTAACATCAATCATTATTTAAATGCCCAAAAAAAAACTTTTGGTTTTAAATCGCAGGAAGCATGATTTTTTTTTTATTTGGTGTTTTTTTTTTTTTTTTTAGAGCATTTTGAAGCAGTTTAACAATGCCAACAAATCTGGACGAGCCCCTACTATCATTGAGGTGCAACGGAAAGCTCCTATGTCAAGTTGGATATAATTTAATATGGATGGTGCAGCAAATGATTCTTCGGGATTAACTTGTTGTGGCGGTATATTTAGAACAGACAGGGATTTTTGCAAGGGCTGCTTCTCCAAGTCTCTGGGTATCATGTATGCCGATGAAGCTAAGCTTCTAGGTCTTATTGCTGCCTTGGAGTTCGCTCAACAATACAACTGGTCTCATGATTTATGGTCATTGAGCTTTTACGTAATCATAGCACAACTGTCCCTTGGAAGTGGCACGGAAAGTGCTCCTGAGCCTTGAATTATCTTGCCAAAGTTCATTATTGTGTATCTCACATCCACAGGGAAGGAAATCATGTTGCTGGTTGATTGGCTGCCCAAGCTGTTCTAACCATCAAAACAATGTCTGGTGGTTCAATTGTCAAGATTTTTGAATTGAGGCTATTGGTCGTGACTGGCAGGCTATTATCGTAGTTATAGGTTTTCATGCTAGCCAACCGCTTATGATAATTATGCATTCTTTTTTCCTTATAGTTTTTTTCCCTTTGGTTAGGAAGCATTATTGTAGCTTACTCTCAAGATGAATGTTATGGTTTGATTCTCTAAGGCTAGCTTCCGACTTCTGTATTTCTTTCAGTTTTCTACCTTTTTTAGGTTGTTCTTTTCTCTTCCCCTCCTATTGCTTAATTATGTATATATATATATATATATATGTATTTTTTGATCAATAATATTGAGTTAGAGATTTGGAAAAGGACAAGAACTTTAAGCAGATGCCAATCTAATTGAGATATGCTTGAATTCCACGATATCAGTCATCTCCTCTCTCAATTTATTTTAAAGAAAAAAAGTCGCAGGAAGCATGGTCAATGGGGGAGGAAATATGGAGAACTTGTGCCAAAGAAGAGGCCTTTGATCTCAGAAGTAAGAATATACAGATTTTCAAATGCCCAAATTCTATAATTTTCTTTCACAGCATTTTTCTAAAGTTCTTAGGAGACTCATAGATTTTCAGATACTACAATGTTTTTTCTCATAAAAATTTTGAAATTAAATACCAAAAAAAAAAAAAAAAAGTTGTGTTCAAACTCTTTTTCTAAATAGACTCTAAGTTGAATTACTTGTTATTACTATTATTATTACTTCTTCCTCCTTTTTTTTTTTTTTTTTTTGGGGGTTGTAGGATCATAAACATGCCTTCTTTGATTCGGCACACTGGGCACTATCAAAGTATTGACTCCCAATAACGAGTAAAAGGAGATAACAAGTTCACAACAATAGTATAAAGAATAGAATTCATTTAATTATTTAGAAAAAATAAAATGAAAGAAAAAAGAATTGAATGCATTTAATTGATTGTGTTTGAGGCGTCGCGTCGCTGGCAAAACCCTTGCCAAGTAAATAAAAAAAAAAAAAAAAACCAAAAATTTTTTAGAAAATAATAGTAATTGGGTTCAATACAAGTGGTCCCACCATGAAAGTTTTGTATTATATCAAACCTTTGACAAAAATGATCAACTAGTTAAGAGCAAAAATCAAAAAACAACAACAACAACAACAACAACAAAAACAAACAAAAAAAAGAAAACAAAAACAACCAAAAAAAAAAACGAGAACGACCTAGTTAAAAGGAAAATAATAATGATAATTACTGGATGTGTTCCTTTTCTTGTTTTTCTCTCTTTGTTTCTTTTGGTTATAAGAAGAGTAAGAAGGTTGGATATTAATGTCACTTACATCTTTCTAAGATACTAATTAATTAAAATCACATCATTTACTCAATAAATCTTTTATTTACTCCTAATATTCACTTCAATTATTTTCTGAAAACTGTTATTTATTTTTTTCTCCTTGAAATCATAACTAGCTTGAAAGTAAGATGTATTACTAACAAAGAAAAATCCAAAGTTCTTAAGAAATTTTTTTTTTACTAAATTATATGTTACATTTAGTTTACAAAAATTAGGGTAATTTCAATTTGGTCCATGACGAATAAGGGAGGTCTCTTTTTATCCTTTACAACTTTAAATTTCTAATTATATTTACTTAGCTGTGATAGGTTAGTTTTTGTAATGAAAAATAAGATTATTGGCGTTAATCTGTTTTATCAGCTCGTCAATTTGAAAATTCTAGGGATAACAATAAAACAAAAAGAACGTGTCCAATTTTACTCCACTGACAGACTTAGATTTCACTCTCTGTCACCGTACATTCACACAATACATACCTATAGGCCGCGCTATGGAGTACTAAATCATTAGAGTATCTTGGGAAGAGAAGAAAGAAATGCATCCTTATCCTTATCTCTATACCAATTCATTATTGATTTGTACTGACGTACATTATTGTTTTCTATTAACTCAGTGGTCACGTCAATGTTTTATATGACTCTATTAGTCTTGTATATAACTCTATTAGTCTTGAAACTCGAAAAATTAAGTTTTTAATATTTAATAATTTAAGAATAAAAATACATTAATAATTAAATAAAAAAAGTCAGGACACTAATTAAACATGAATAAACTGTTAAATTAATTAACATTAATTGTACTTTATGGTAAATTTGCACCAAATTTAATATATGATAATTTTGATATTAAAGATAGTATTTTGTTAGAAAACACTATAATTTAGCGCGTATGAAAGTGAGAAAACAACAGAGAAATGAATGAAAAAAATACGTGGTCTTAAAGTTTGTTAATTTCTCATAATGCCAGAAAATAGGACATCAGCATACCTAAGAAGTAGCACAGACCTAGCTGGCTCTTGATAATTACTTGTACCTAGATCTGTCATGAAATTGGACAGCTCATGGCAACAGAAACCTCAGAAGCAGTTTCACATTTTGAGAAGCAAGTGAACAGGTGATAAGAAATTTGAAAGATATAAAGGCAAATAAAACAGGAAAAATAAAAAGAGGCAATTATCGAAGTCTTGGTCAAGATGTAATTGTGCATGTGTAAGCTAGAATTTGCATCCCAGATCAGAGATAAATGATGATGGCCCACTTTCTTCATGAGACATATAAAACAATTGTAATAAATTGTAGTAAATAATATTTTTTAAAAAATAATTAAAATAAATAGTTAGTTTTTAAAAATATTTAAAATAAATAATAGATTATCAAGTAAATGAAAATTTTATTATATTAATGATAGATTTACAAGATACAAATAAATCATTTACTTGATAAGTCTTTTATTTATATTAAATAATTTAAAAATATGTTAATTGCTTCAATTATTTTCTACAAATTGCTATTTAGTTTTTTCTCCTTGAAATTATATACAACTAGCTGGAAAGTAAGTTGTATTACTAACAAAGAAAAATCCAAACTTCTACAAATTATATGTTACATTTAGTTTACAAAAATTAGGTTAATTTCAATTTGATCCTTGAAGAATAACAGATGTCTCATTTTGTCCTTTACAACTTTAAATTTCTAATTATATTTACTTAACTGTAATAGGTTACTTTTGATAATGAAAAATAGGATTATTGGTGTTGTCCTGTCATATCTCCTTGTCAATTTGAAAATTCTAGAGTCAACAATGAAACAAAAAGAATATGACCTATTTTTACTCGAATGATGGACTTAGAGTGAAATTTCACTCTCTAAACCATACATTCAACGCAATACATGCCGATAGGCCGGTCTTTGGAGTATCTTGGAAAGAGAAGAAAGAAATGCATCCTTAACTGTATACCAATTCATTATTTGTATTTATTTAGTTGATTGTAGTACAAATGCTCTACGTACGGTCACTGTAACCTACATTATTGTTTTCTATTAACTTCAGTATAAGCACGTTAATCTCTTATATGACCCACCACATAAATTCCTCTTAATTACTTTCAACTACTTTTGTTATGACATTGGACACAGCTCATTGCAATAGAAACCTAAGAAGCAAGTTCATGTTTTAAATGAACTGTAAACGGATCATAATAAATTTCAGAGATGTAAGGTCACATCAAAACAAGACAATAAAAAGAGACGGATATCGGAATCTTGGTCAAGATTATGATTTGTAAACTGAATTTGTAGATGTAATTAAGTTTTGATAAAAAAAACATGTAAAGATTTATGGTTTAAATGTAATATAATAGTATAAAATGTAGAACTTCAAAATTCTCAATATGTTTTCTAAATAAAATCAAAATACAGATTATAAATTGTAAATAACACTTAATTTTAGTTTTTCTTTTGTAGATAGTTGGTCATTTTAAGATCAAAATTAGGTGTTGACATGAAAAGGGTATAAATTTGTGCATTAAATATAATATAATAATAAGAATATATAAATTCAAAGTACATTCGTACAGCACTTTTTAAATAAAATTAAAATACACGATACAAAAAGGCAAATAACCCTTGTAATTATAATAATAACTAATTAAATTTCTGAACATAGGAAATATTTAAAATCATATGCATCCTAAATAATATCTAATAAAAAACAATACTAGCCACCTCATCATATTATTAAAATATGTCACCATCTTTTTTTCTGTTTCTACAATAAAATTAGTACATGTTAACTAAGTCAGCACCCATTAATTTTTTAATATTTCATGAAATTCCTTACTCAAATTCAATAACAAGAAAAAAAAAAAAAGTTAAACAATTTACAGTGTGCAATGTAGAACTATGTCTAGTCATAGATTAGATCGTTCAAAAATAAATTGAACTAGTTTCAACTGATGATGAAAAATAGAGATTCCAATAATAGAAACTCCGAATTTTTCTCTAAAAATTATAAAAATAAATAAAACAATTACTCTTAATTAATTACTTGAAGAATCACACTAGACTAGCCCGACAAAGATCAATTCGAATAACATCAGTATATCACAATTACTTTAATTCCACCCTTCGCAAGTCACAAACTGGAAATCTTGATGCAAGCAAATGTTAGTTTTATTTTTTCCCGTATCAATTACATATATGACCAAATTAGAGTTAATGATTTTTATAAAACTCCACATACAAACTTTTATTCAAAAAAGTGAAAAAAAAAAAAAGAAGAAAATTGATTATGTTTTCTTGACAAAAAAATACCTTAATTCTAATTGAAGAAACGAAGCAAGCAATCACAAAGAAAAAAGAAAATTGTAACACTCCAAATAATCATTAATACAGAGAAGAAATTCCACATAATATCCACGACAATATTGATATGTGTCACACCATTTTAACAAATATATCCAAACAACTCA
The DNA here is from genome assembly GCA_025413485.1 of Ficus microcarpa. NCBI lineage: Eukaryota > Viridiplantae > Streptophyta > Magnoliopsida > Rosales > Moraceae > Ficus > Ficus microcarpa. Next base: position 753,008 of record CM046377.1, on the reverse strand, counting down.
CACTGACGAAGTGCACACCTTATTTACAGGGAAAGACACGCTTGCACAACTTTTTAACAGCAAATTGGAAGCAAACAACAGATGCACTAACAAACATAGATAGTTCATAAACAAAGAAAAACAAGCGCTGACAGATCTTCCCAAGGACAGTCTCGACCTGAACTTGAAAATTTCTATGCAACGGCAGCCTGTTCAACCCTTTCTAGGATCCCTGAATTAGATTGATAAAGTAGCAATGTTTATAAAACTAGCATATATTTGAAACAAAATTAGCAAGTTAATTAAAAGAAGTTGAAGTATCATTTACCCGCTAACAGAATGATGTTGCATGAAGGCACACCAAGTTTGAATTGCGGTTAACACAAGTATCATTATAGAGGCAAAAAGAGCCAGAATAGTCCACGGGCTACTGAAATGGGCACGGCAAACTTCATCCGTCCAGATCGCCAACCTTCCTCTGTAATGCTTTTGTATCTTTTTCTTCACGTAGGCATAGGTGTCTTTGGATGGTGCAAAGCAAGATGAGCCTATGCTATTTATCACACGAGCGACTTCAGCATCGCTACTGAGACAGTTCCGAAGAACATTTGCTGCCCTTAGGTCCTTAACGTCTTGTTCATTGTCGACGAGCAAATCCAGCAAGTTCACGTAAGAAGTAATCCAAGGATCATAGTTGGGATGAGAACTAGACAAGCACATCTCATGGGCGACCAGATTCAGCAGCATAAGCTGGGTCGAATTATTTACAACTAAGGTCGGAAGATTTAGTCGACCTGTAACGCAGAATCGAGAACGGAAAGATATTTCTCTTAAAGTAGTATCATTTTTTTTGAACCTTATTCCTGCTATTTTGAGTTCCTGAACACTGCGGAAAGACTGCTTCTTGCTCCATTTTTCAGGGTTCTCACATCGTATTTTCGAGCAAACACACTTACAAATCTTAAGTGGAATTACTAGTCCACCAGTACAGAAAATGGCTAGCAAAAGTTTCACGAATGGAAGACAATTAAAAGTACAAGCCCGATCGGCGGTAATTACATCCCGGAGAAGGTCAAGAACATGAACCGGAATTCTGTCTCGATAAATCTTCTTAAATAGCCTCCTCAAATCCTTCCAGTCCCTTGGAAAATTAATCATATTACTTGCAATTATGAACTTGAAAATATAATTTTGCGAATTATCCATTTTCCGACAATAATTTGACTGGGAGCCACCTATACCCATCAACAAGGCAAGGATTTTAAAGGGTATTTGGTTCTCTAGCAGAAACAAATCCTGCTGGATTAAGGCTGCTTGACCATTACTAATGCTGAGCTCGTTTAACCGCCGATTCACAAAGCAGTGCATGAACCCCAGCATTGCACACCCATCCAAGAACAACAAACATATCAAGTCATCATCACAAGTATACGACTCAATTACCTCCTTATCGAAGCACGTCTTTATGTCCTTGATCTCAGCCTTGATTTCTTCGAGTAAGGCATCCCATCTTTTGTGGGTTTCTTCCCCACTTTCGCCGGTTTCTTCCCCTCTTTTGCTGGTTTCTTTAACGAAATATGCTGCCAATTTGAGCTTGAGTTGCTTTTTGAACAAATCACGATCTGCCGCATGAATAGGACCGATTGACAACTCCCTCGGCTTAAAATACTGTTTGATTTTTTCATTTTGTAGCATGATCCCCGGAACCTTCTGTATCTTTGTGACGTTGTCCATACCGGCATCACTGGTGCTTGTTTTCACCTTCTCCATTATTTCAGCCAGCAGCTCCTTGCCTTCAGTTATCCCAATAACATCTTTGAAAGTAAATTCAGTTTTGGCTCGGCTTGTAACCTCATCTGGCTTGATATCGTCTGGCCTTTCTGTGTTATCACTGGACATCTTCTCTTCTACTGAAAAGAAAAAAAAAAGGTCATAAATAGATATTATTACCAATCACACTCAACTAAAATGGTCTGATTTCAAAATATATGCAAGTTCAAGTAGAGTCTAAAGAGGAGAGAGAGAGAGAGAGAGAGAGAGAGTGAATTACAGAATTCGTGATGAAAAAGATATAAAACACAAACACACACACACGCAACAAAACAAACGCCACAAATAAATGTTCTTTGTAGTTATGATATGTAAAATGGATAATTTGTTGTATAATATTAAAAATAATCTGAGATTATGGTTATTGTGACATTAAAATACAAATAATGAGTTGATTATTACGATATCTGTTTGTCATGAACATGATTTAATGAAAATAAAGAGAGAAAAAAATTTAGCGCTAGAACGGTAACACCCATAAGTTAGCAGGTCTATGCCAACTATTCTTATCAAGCTAATCTAAAAGGCGCTATTTTTATACATAGAAAAACTCAAATAAGATTAATAACTAACAACAAACAAAACAAAATAAACTGATATAGAATGTATATTATACAAACTAGATTGAGCACGAAGTGGGTGCCAAATACAGCTATAATGATCTAGAAGTCATCTCTTTATACAAAACCCAAATACAGCTAGCTATAAATATATGTATTTATATATATGTATATGTCGCTTACGCAAAGTTTTGTAGACAAATTAATACTACACAAGTAATTTGAGCAGCCTTCATGTTAACATCCAATTGGCCAGCCAAATTATTATGAATGCTATCGTAACAAAAATTCATTTATTAAATCTATATATAAAATTTCTCAGACGTTTCTAGCTTTACGAGAAAATAAAATATTTATATAAGTACCTATAATATACTAAGAAACTTAAAAAAAAAAAAAAAACTATATATGTACACATATAATGTGTTACAAGAACTGTTAATAAAGGCCCCAGATGTAATACCTAGAATTTTCAATGTCCATATTTTCTCTTAAGGAATTAAATTCACGATATGTACATATTCATGAAAAAGCTCGATTTAGAGCTTTTGTATGATTTTGTGAGTTATGATGGATCGAGAAGACTCAAAATTGATTTTTAAGTTCGAAAACGGACCCTTTGAGTCGAAAAGGCCAAAATAATACACGATTTTACGAAAGTCAACTTTGACCGAAAAAGTCAAAGTTTGACCGACAAAAAGTCAAAGAGTTGACTTTACGAGATTTTCAAGGTTCAGTGCGGAAAGAGTTCTGAGAAATATGTTTTGTGATTTAGATAGCAAGAATAGGCCGTGAAACATCCCTAGAAAATCAAGCACACCAAGTTAAGAATTAAGGGCAAAAAGGGACTCGAAAAATTTAGAGAAAAATTATTCGATCCGAAAATTCACACAGATAAATTTTGTACTTCGGTACGATATAAAAATATTGTGAATTGGTGAACCACAATATTAGAATTATTTGTGTAGCATAAAGGAAAGAAAAAAAAGGTGAGTTTTGGAGAACCAAATGGCCAAACAAGGCCTAGCAAGGGAGAACATGTGTCCATGCCTATGACCTCACTTCTCCACCCACTCAAGCTTGCCATAAATGGAGCCTTCTCCTCCACTCAATCCCTCGGCAACACTAGGAGAAAAACAAGGGAAAAAGCCACATTTTAGGGCCAAATCACCAACCACTCCCACCTCCCCCTTTTTGCCTATAATTACCCTCTCATTTCCCTATTCTTTTTATTGAAAAATTGCAGCCAACCTCTTGCAAATTTCTTGCTCAAATTTCGGCAGCCAAGGGAGAGAGAGGGAGGAGAGGAAAAACCAAAAATTTTTGAGAGCTATTAATCCTTGGGTGCACGGTTTTTGCAAGGGAGAGAGCTAGAGAAAGTTTGAAAATTTTCTTGTGGGTTTGGGGGGTGTGGCCGAACCAAAAGAGGGGGAGATAGGGTGAGTGAAACTTGAAATTTCTTTGGGGCTGTTGCTTGTATTGAGTTTGGATTCAAGGAGGAGCAACCAAAAGACCAAACCGAAAATTTGGTCCCCATTTCTCTAGGTGTGGCCGTGGGGTGGTGAGCTAGGAAGGAATGGAGAAATTTTGCAACCAAACTTGGCTTTGGTTGCGGTAATCACTCAAACCCTAACACTCTTTATTTTGAGCTTAATTCAATTTGAGGTTCAATTGGGTTGTAAGGACTTAAGTCCAATTTTATTTTTGTGCCCTAATTTTTGGTGTGTGCTTGGTTTGTTAGAACTAGGTTTGATTGGCTTTAAATCTTGCTTGATTTATGCTTGTTTGTGGTTGAATTTCATGCTAGAAGACTTAGGTTGTGTGTCCCCAAGTTATGGCCAAAAATCTGCCTTTGCAGCCCCCATTGATGCATGCTAGTTATGGCTGATTTTGTGATGCATATTTGTGATTGAATGCAAAGTAGAACCAAAGCAATCCTAGGTTTATGATTTGGATTTGGGATGCACGGATTCATGGGAACAGTCATGGGACGTTAAAAAACGCTGTGTGCTTGAATCGTAAGCTCCCGAAGTGGTCGGTCGAGATAGATTCGCGAAATAGGGCGTAAAACCGGACGTAAAAATAAAACTGTCAAATTCAGAGTCGAATCTGACCAGTTTTGGAAAAGTGAAATTTTAAGGACTTTAGAGACCGAACAGGTTAAAACTTGAAACACGAAAGTTTCTCAGAACAATTTTTCCTGAGAACAAAGCGGACGGAATATCAAAATGAGGCTCCAACGGCCTCCGTTTTTAGCAAAACCCGTGGCTGATTCCTGACCCAGTTTTCACCCAGATTTTTCAGGGTCAGCCGGTTTCAAATAAAAACTGGTACCAATACAGGCAGAATTAGATTTTTCACAAAACATAAAAGTTTTAGTATTTTTCGAGAGCTACAACTTTCGTGAAGACAAGTTTTTCAGATTCTCAACGGATTTTTAAACTGGGCGTGTTTTATGAGAGGTGCGCAGGGAATCCGAAAATTCTTGCACCTTAGTTCTACAAAATGTTTTCTAAAAATTGTAAAGTGTTTCTAAACTGTTATTTTAACTATGAAAACTGTTCCAAAGGCAGTTTTCGACCTTAAACAACCTTTACAAAGAGTTATTTCAAAGATCGAAATTTTATAAAGAGTTTTAAGGATTTTTAAGAAAAATATTTTAAAAGTGCAAAAGAAAAAGGAAAGTGAATATTGAGTTAAGAAATGAGGTTTAAGATAAGAAGATGGATTTTCAAGAATTAAATGGTAAACAAGCCGATTACGGGCCGTAGCCGGGAATAGAACCCGAGTTACCAGGCTTAGCTCAAAAAGCCCAGAATTGACAAGGGTTGACCAGTAGTTGACCAAATGTCAATTTTGGTTGACCCAACAATTAGTAAAAGGTAACCTTATGAGTTATCCAACGTAACCCTAAGGTAAACCAACAGTCTAGAAATGGGCCAAGAACAGTGGGCTAAGACCATAGACCCAATAAGCTATAATGAGAGGTTATAGCCCAAAGTTTTAAAGAAAGTCCAGTAGTAACTCAAGATCTAGCATAGAGGTTATCCAACGTAGCCTCTTAAGGGATTAATCAAGTTCAAATTAATCCGCAGCAGTAAAAGGCCAAATTGGACAAGTCAAGTTTCAGTAGGGGATATACAACTAGGTTATAGTAGATATGTTGGTTAGGGCACCAACATTCTACAACTAGAGGCAGAATTTCACCTATGTCATTTCTCAAGCAGGAGAGGGCTTGTAGCGGTACTCCAAGCTAGGACGGCGACTGTGAAGATTTAGCAAGAGAGAGGTAAGTACAACTCCGCCTGCAGCATAGGCATCGGTTGATACTTGCCCAAGTATGATAGATGCATGCTAAGAATGTATGTTGATTGATGCTTTGGTGTGCTTATTGTGTGCCTTAGGGTATGTTAAGATGAATGCTATGTTATGTTGTTATTTGCAATATGCTATATGACATGTTATGCGATAAGATAATATGTTATGTATGCAAGAAGAATATGCAAGCTGAGCATGAAAGGTAAAATGCAAAACATGTTATGATTTATGTAAGAGTGACATCACGATGCATGTTCACTTAAAACAAGATGATATTAAAGAATAAGAAAGTAAGATGGCAAACAAGCTTGCCTGTGTCGTACCACCCGTCCGAGGTCGGGTTGGACTATAGTTTGAGTTGGACTGGGCTGGCCGCCCCAATCACTCCATAGTTGCGCGTCGGGTACAGACACTTAAGTTAAGGGCCCTAAGCAAGATAAGTAAGTAAGTAAGAATGAAGAAAGTTAAAACGATCATAACTAGACCATGCATATGTTATGCTATGCCATGAAATGATATGTTATGCAAGTATGAGTTATGTGATGATGTATGACGATATGAAATGTTATGTGACGTTAGGCTAAGTTAAGTTAGAAAGTGTATGCTAGGTTATGTATGTAGGGTCGCGGATTAGATAGTTGTGCTTACTGAGCGTTAGCTCATAGTTTGTCGTCTATACTGTAGGTAAGCCACCTGACAGTAATGGGTGATGCAAGATGGACGTGCGAGACTGGGCATACTGTGAAATTGTGGGAACAAGATGTCGCTACGCGTTTCGTTTAATATGTATTTTTGTATGTTAAATATTTTATTCACGATATGCTTATTACGTTTAGACGCATATAAGCTAGTATAAAAAAAAAAAAATTTCCGCTGCTTTTCGACAAGTAAATAAGTAAGTTAACTAAGATAAGTAAGTATGTATGTTAAGGTAACGGCCTGTGCTAGGCGGGGCGTTACACCAGAAACGTTTAATTTTCTACGTTTAGGACCGTTTATACTGTTATATTCCATATACGGGCTTCAATTATTTTACGGTAAATACATATGTGATGCTTTAGCAAGAAAGCCTAAAAAACAGCACGAATAATATAAGACAATTATTGAGGATGATAACTTTTTATTTTTTATTTTAATTTTTCCACTACTCCTGAATGTACATTAAAAGAAAACTATACACAAGTACCTTTCAAACAATCAAATGTTGAGCTTCAGTTGGTGTGAAGAACTGCGAGTCAAAAACTAGAAACGATATCGATATGATAATGAAAGTGAATGTGTTTTTTGTAAGCGTCGGCCAAGCATATATATAGGGGGACTAATGAAAATGTAATGAAAGAAATTGTGATCTCCAAAGTAACGCTCAAGGACTAATGAAAATGTAAAAGACAAATTCCCACTAAATGAAAGTTGTAATTGTAATAATCGAATTTTTCCTACGTACTCGTGATTTCTTTGTATATAAGGAAATTTAAATCCGTACTTTATATGTGTTTATGTAATGTTTCATAAAAGTTATGAATGTTAATACGAAATTCATAATTTTATCAGTAAATGTTTGAGTTTTCATTCAATTGGCTATGAAACTCAATAAGTAAGTTGCCTAGTTAAGTATGTGACATTTTGTGCAAAAAGAGAATAAAATTCTATGATTTTATGTTGGTCAAAGTTTGACCAGAAAAGTTAAAGTTTGACCAGAAAAGTTAAAGGTTGACCTGAGAGGTCAAATGTATGACTTTACAGTTAAATGATAAGCAGTATGGAAAATATACTGCGAAAAATCATCATTACAGTCAAGATAGCATGAATAGGATTTAAAACCACCATAGAAAAATCAAGCACACCAAGTAGGAAATAAAGGACAAAAGGGCTTTAAGAAATAAGAAAATTTTTATACAGTCTAATTTTACACAGATAAATTTTAGACTGCAGTTAGTGCAACAATACTGTATTATAAGTAAAAACAGTATTGAAAATATCTGTGTTAGCTTGAAATTGGACTGCATATTAAGAAAAAGCCAAACAAGGCCTAAATGGTGACATCACCTTACCAAAAATTATGACATCATTTTGATTTAAGGAAATTGGGGAAAGAAATCTTTGCCACCTTGCACCATAATGACCGGCCACCTAAGGGGGTGAAAATGCAAAGATTTTATCCTTAGGGTCTAAAATGTAATTTTTAGAAAAATAGATGATGTAAACAAAGTGATGTCATCAAGATGATATCATCAAGGTGATGTAATCATTTGCTTAGAGGGCAAGGAGATGGCCAGCCATATGCCATTTGTAAGAGTGTTTTTACAAATATTTTTACAAAAAGGACTATTTTACAATTTTGGGATTAAAAATAAATCCAAAAATAATTTAATTTTCATCTATAAATAGGACCAAGGGGGGCGGATTTCAGCTCAAAAAAATTGGGAAAACTTCCCTAGACCATGCCAAAATAATTCCTCACACTTTTTCCCTCTAGAAACCGAAACCCAAAGAACCAAAAAGGAAGAAAAAAAAAGTGAGGAAAGATTTGATCTAGGCTAGTGACCGGATTTTGGGTAAGAACCAAGGAAGTGGTTGAAAATTTTTGGAACCCCTTAAGCCAAAGAGAGGCCGGTTGTTGGAGGAAACCAAGGGGGAAGAAATTTTGGACCCAAACCCTAAACCTAGCCTTGCCTTGAACCAAGGTAATTTCTCTTAGCCTTAAGCTTTTAATTTGAGCTTCAATTTAGAGATTTAAGTCTATTTCAAGTTGGATTTGTAAGAGCATCAGCTCAAATTATTTTATTGCCCTAGGTTGGATTTAGGTGTGTGCTTGATTAGATTTAAGGGTGGTTTGATTATGAGCTTTGATTGATTATATGATTATGCTTGTTTGACTTGCATGCTAGATGTTTGATAAGTTGTATATCCCCTAAATATGTTCAAGCATGATTTAAAATGATATGCTAGGTTGCTAGAGTGGAACTTGAATGAATGGAATAGTTTGATTAGAACTAGAATCATGCAAACCCAAGGTTAAGGCAATTTCGTAAATGATTTGCATGGATTCGATCAGGTTACATGCATGATGAAGTGGGACGTTAGAAAACGCTGCATGCCTGCTTTCTAGGCTCCCGCGTGTTCGGTTGAGTTAGATTGCACGAAATAGGACGTAAAACGAATTTAAGAACGAAAACTGCCAGTTCGGGTACAAACTGGCCAGTTTTCTAGAAAGTGAAATTTGAGGCCCTTAGAGGCCGAATTTGGGAAAACGTAAAACATAAAAGTTGTAGAGAATGGTTTTTCCTAGAGGGCAACATGGATAGTTTTCAAAATAATTGTAATACCTAGATTTTTCATGTTACTATTTCCTTTTTAAGGAATTAATTATATGTTGTGAAGGTATTCATGAAAAAGCTCGATTTAGAGTTTTTGTTAAATTTTGTGAGTTTTTATCAGTCGATAAGACTCAAAACAGAATGCTAAGGCTAGCAAACGACCTTTTTAATCGAAAAGGATGAAAAAGTACGTAATTTCATGATTGTCAAAGGTTTGACTAAAAAGTCAACTTTGACCGAAAAAATCAAAGTTTGACCAAGAGTGGTCAACGGGTTGACTTTACAGTATCATGAAATGTAGTATGGGAAAAGATAAAGTGAAACCCGTCTTTTTCAGGTAAGATAGCATGAATAGGCTTTAAAACCACTGTAGAAAATCAAGCACACCTAGTAGGGATTAAAGGCAAAAAGGGCTCGGAAATATAAGAAAAATTTTATACTGTCCATTTTTACACAGATAAATTTTGGACTGCAGTGCAATATAAAAATACTGTGTATAAGTGAACACAGTATTAAAAATATCTGTGTAGCTCAAAAATGGACTGCATTTTGAAGGAAATAGCCAAACAAGGCTTAATGGTGGATGACATCATCATAGCCCTTAATTATGACATCATAATTATTAATTAAGCTTGGAAAGAAATATTTCCTTGCTCATCAAGCATATAGCCGGCCACTTCACCCCCCTAATTGTGCAAATATTAAAAATTCATGGGGTTTTTCTAGAATTTTCAAAAGATTTCCCACCTCTATAAAATAGGGGGAGGCATTATTCACTTTTATTGAAAAATCTAGTGGAACTCTTATCTTTTTTCTTCAGAAAATCCGCAGCTTAGGGAGAGAAAGGGAGAAAAGAAAATCAAAAATTTTTAAGGGGGTTTTGCTTAAGGAGTGTTCGGGTTGCTAGTGAGAACCAAGAGAAAAGGTTTGAAAAAGTTTGGAGCCATTTTGGCCAAGGTGGCCGAGTGTGAGGGGAGGAAGAAAAGGAAGAGAAAATTTTGGAATTTTTGGGGAAAAAGTCTTATGGTGTGGCCGGATTAGGGGGAAACCAACCAAGAGACCAACAAAAATTTTGGTACCCATTTGGAGGGTAGGAGCCGAGTGGAAGGGGGACCAAGGGAGGAAGGAAAAATTTGGATTCCAAACCCTAACCCATTTCTAGGGTTAGCCAAGGTAATTTTCCAAAACCCTAAATCTTCCAATTTGGTTCAATTTGAGATTTTTACATGTATTTGAAGTTGAAGTTTGTCAGGGCATAAGCCCAATTTAAATTTCTTGCTCTATGTGGTTAAGTTGCGCTTGATTTAGGGTTTAAGGGTGGTTGGCTCAATTTTTGTGATTTGCTTTTTGGTTTGTGTTTGTTGAATGCTAGGTTGCATGTTAGATGGTGAATGGATTGTATGTCCCCTGATTTTGTGTGAACCGGCCCTAGACAGCCTATGCTAGGTTGCTAGCTTAAGTTTGTATGCTTTGGTTTATGTTTGAATGTGATGTAAAGGTAGAACCATGCAAACCTAGAACTATGGCAGCTCCGTTTTGGCTTGCATGGACACGATGAGATTGTATGATTGTTCATGTGGGATGTTAAAAAACGCTGCATGTATGCTATTTAGGCTTCCACGTGTTCGGTTGAGTTAGATTTCGCGTATTAATACGTAAAATGAAATTTATAAAGAAAACTGCTAGTTCGGACTGGAACTGCCCAGTTTTCTGGTAAGTGAAATTTGAGGCCTTTAGAGGCCGAATGGGAAAAAATGTAAAACATGAAAGTTATTCAGAATGATTTTTCCTAAGGGACAGCATGGACGGATTTCCAAAATAAGGCTCCAATGGCCTTCGTTTTCATGAAAACCCGAGCCTGACCGTGCCCTAGAGTTACACACGGCCAGGTGAGTTCAAACAGCAAAATGAACTAGTTAGAGTCTGAATTAAATTTTTCATAAAACACGAAAGTTTTAGGATTTTTCGAGAGTTAAAACTTTCGTGAAGACAACTTTTTCAAATTCGGAGTGAATTTTTAAATTAACACTGTTTTCCAAAGACTATGCAGGGAACAGAAAATTCCTGCACAAGATTTTCTAAAAACAATTCAGAAAATTGTATCTTTCTCAAAAACCACTGTTTTTAACTATAAAAATTGTTCCAATGGCAGTTTTCAACAGTTTTCAGCCCTTAATAACTTTATTAAATCCTACTCAAACAATCAAGAATTTTTACAAGCAAATTAAAGGATTTTTAACATAAATTACCCAAAAGTTTCAAAAAATAAGAAAATGGAATTTTCAAACTAAAATTGGTAAGCAAGCCGACTACGGACAATAATCGGAAGTAATATCCGAGTTACTGGGCTTAGCCCCAAAGTCCAAGATTGACCATAGAAAGTTGACCATGGTTGACCATAGTTGACTTTGACCGTCATTGACTATAGTTGACCTTGACCGTAGTTGACTACAGTTAACTGAGGTGTTGACTTTGATCGAGTTTGACCACAATTGACCAAGATCAACTTAGGTCGACTACCTTAAGGGTTACCCAATGTAACCCTAAAGGATACCAAAATTTGGAAATGGACCAAGATAAATAAGACATGTAGTATTGGAGACATACAACTAGGATTATATAGGCATGTTGGTTAGGTCACTAACATTCCACAGTAATAATGAGACCCTCACCTATGTCCTTCATCAAGCAGGAGGAAACCTGCAGCTGTACCCAGAAGAGAAACAATGTTACGTGGGACACACAAGAGAGGTAAGTACAACTCCGCCTACAGCATAGGCTTTAATATGGTACTTGCTGAAGTATGTTAGATGTATGTTAAGGGTGTATGCCATATTGTGTGTTATGTGTTACTATGCTTTGTTGTATGCCATGTGGTATGGTAGATTAATTGCTATATGTGATGTTGTTATATGCTATATGCAATGTGATATGTTTATAAATAAAGAAGAAAATGTAAGAAATGCATGTTAAGATTAGGAAAAGGTATGAGAATGATATGGTTATGAATTAAGAATATGTGACATCACGATGCATGCTCACTAATTCTTACAAGAATAATGAGTTCAAGAATGACATGATGAAAAAAAAGCAAGATGACAAGCGAGCTTGCCTGTGTCGTACCGACCCGTACCAAGGTCGGGTTAGACTATGGGTTGAGTTGGAAATGGACTGGCCGTCCCAACCATTCCATAGTTGCGTGCCCGGTACGTACACTCAAGTAAGGGACCCATAAGTAAGATAAGCTAAGAAAGTGAATTTAAGAATGAATAAAGAAAGCATAATACGAGCATAATCGGATCATGCATATATTATGCAATGTTATGTATAAAATGAAATGTAATGTTATGTTATGATGAATGAAGCTATGATACGGTAGGATATGCTATGACGTGTTAAGTTAGGTTGTGTAAGATTAGACTATATTCGTTATGTTGCGGTATAGATAGTTGTACTTGCTGAGCGAAAGCTCACTGTCTTACATCTATGCTGCAGGTAAGCAACCTATCAGCAATGGGTGATGCAAGATGGAGGAGCGTGGCGGGGCATACTGTGAAATGTGGGAATCAAGCCGCTATGCGTTTTGTTTTCTTAAGTATTTATTGTATGTGTGAATATCTTTAATTAAAGACACGTCTATACGTTTCCATGTTTACCTCGTATAAAAAAAAAAATTTCCGCTGTTTTTCGCAAGCTAAGTAAGTATGATTCGTATAAGTACGATAAGTTAAGTAAGTACGTAAGGTAACGGCCTGTGCTAGGCGGGTCGTTACAATAAGGCTCCAACGGCCTCGGTTTTTAAGAAAATCTGAGCCTGACCGTGCCCAGGTTTCATGCATGGCCAGGTGAGTTCAACGAAGAATAAGAGCAAGTCAGAGTCCGAACTGGGTTTTCTACAAAACGCGAAAGTTGTAGGGTTTTTCGAAAGCTAAAACTTTCATGAAGACAACTTTTTCTAATTCAACCCAGATTTTTAAATAGAAAGGGATTTCTAAAAACTGTGTAGGAAACAGGAAATTCCTGCACAGGATTTTCTAAAACAATACAAGAAAACTGTATTTTTGCACCAACATCAATGTTTTGACGATAAAAACTATTCCAATAGCAGTTTTCAACAATTTTCAACCCTTAATAATTTTTATAAAACCCTACTCAAAGAATTATAATTTTTTAAGTTAAACAAAGAATTTTCGAAAAGAAAGAGAGCATAAAATGTTAAGTTTTTCCAAAGTAAATGGATACAAATTTTGGGATCCAAGTTGTCTTAAGATTTGATCACAAGATAATAACCGACGGTAACCGGGAAGGATACTCGAGTTACTAGGCTTAGCCCAAAGCCCGAGTTTGACCCATAGAATGTTGACTTTGGTTAACCAAATTTGACCACATCAGGGTTACCCAATGTAACCCTATAGGATACCAAGTTCGAATAATGAGCTAAGACCTAGGGTTACTTGTAATAACCCAATGGATTGTGGATTAAGAATGTTAAGACATAAGTCCAAGGTTAGGATGGTAACCTAGCCCTACTTATGAATGTATGGGCTTAATAACTAATGTTACCTTATGTAACCTAATAAGTATCATGTGCATGATTGGGGGACATATAACTAAGATTAGGCATGAATGTTGGTTAAGTCACCAACATTTTAGGATTATGATTTATAAGATCCTTATCCTATATTCTTTTAAATAGTAGGAGATAATCTGCAGTTGCGACCTTATTTGGGGCAACAAAACCTCAGACAGAACATACCAGGCAAATACAAATCTCACCTACAGTATGGAAAATAGTAAATGCTATTTTCAAGTATGACATGTTTTCATGAATGCCATGATATATTATGTCAAAGTGTGCCATGTATTGTTATGATGTGTCATGTATTGCTATGATGTGCCATATATTACTATGATATACCATGTGCATGTCTACGTTATGTTATATGTTAAAATATAGTAACATCATGAAGCATGTTCACTAATATTAAATAGTGAGAACATGATTTAAGTCACAAGATAAGTAAAGTGTCGTACCAACCTCCCGTTAGATCGTGGAGGATCATGAATGTTTCAAGTTCAAGTTCAAGTTAAAGATATTAAGACCTTTTGTAAAAATCGCAAAGGCTTACATGATTCCCCAGAATTGTTAGGGACCTTGCAAACCTTAACTTTCTGTGGAATGCGCGCAACTGGTACGTACACAAAGGGCCCACAAGTTAAGCAAGATAATAAGTTCAAGTCAATAATTGATCATAAAAGATTCATAAACTGGACATAAATGGTTCATGCATAAGTTATACGATGTTTGACGTGTTTTGTGAGAAGAAGTTTGTATTTACTGAGCGTAAAGCTCATAAGTATATTTTATACTGTAGGTAAAATGCCTACAGTCTAGATGGTGGGTATGCGGATGATGCGGCGAATGAAGGGCGGTGTGGGACACCACTACGCAAAATTATTCCGCAAGTTCTTTTGAACAAAGTATATGTGTATATACATACATATTAGAACAAATGGTGTTATATTGTATGTATGAAATTAAAGACTCGAAGTGAATGTAAAGAGTATGTATAACTTAATATTATGTTAAACAAGTATTGTGTGAGTATAAAAAGCTTACTTATATCGACTAGTCTATTTATATATATATGTATGTTGAGAAAAAAAAATTTATTCTCAAATTTTCAAATAAGATATAATTAAGTAAGTAAGGTAACGGCCCTACGTAGGTCGGGGCGTTACAGTAATAAACTTGTTTTCTTCTTTGTGTCGTTACGTGGGAAAGGTGGATTTGATTTTGTCTTTTCATAAAAGTTATGTCATTCACTCCATTTCCGTAAAGGTGTGGCTGGTAGGAATGGCAAATAATCGTCGGTGTCAAATTCTTTTCACTAACTCTTCTGGTATCCCTCTTGCTTCATTCACTTTTCTCTCCTACTTTACCCAATGAGTTTAAAAACGATTTACTCCGACTTGATACCATTTGTAAGAATTTCCATTAAAAAAATACGAAAATAAAGGGGATCAGCTATGGTCATATCTCATATATTTTTAATAAAAACTCTAACAAAGGTTGTTAGGTGAGACTATTTCCACTCTTTTTCTGTCTTCTTTTAATGAAATTATAATAGAAGTACCCAGATTTCAAAATTAAGGGGAAAGCGCGAATTTATAAAGTTCATGTAACCAAAGAGTAGCATAGCTGAATGAGATTTTAAAATTTTTCTTAAACCTTCAGGATTTATCTTATATTGCTATATGCAAAAAATATATATATACTGAAAATATCCTAGGCTTCTCAGCTACTTGATCTTCCTCACTTTTTTCCTATCATTAAAATTTTTTAATACATCTCAGCCCTAAGGTTTTTAGCATTATTTCTCCTTGAATTATGTTGTCGAGCACAGGCAACTTAGTCCATCTACTTTACCTTTTACCCAGAAGGAAGGAAGGGAAAAATTATTTATAAAAAAAAAAAAAAAAAAGGTGCTTCTTAACTTGCGTCCCAAATAATAGACGCCAATAATTGAGGGTCAATGTTTTTTCTTTTCTTTTTCTTTTTTTCTTTTTAATTTGGTAACTTCCCCCCTTCCCCATCAAATAGTAGATGTAAATAATTGAGGATGAGTCAGATCAATAATAACTTTGGGAAAAAAAAGTTTTTTTTTTTTTCCATTCCTTTTTCGCTGTTCCTGAATTTACATTAATTAGAAAGAAAACTATATACAACTTTCAAACATTGAAACCTTATGCTTGTATGTATTTTCGCAAGGTTCAATGATTGAAGAGTAATAATGAAAGAAGGGAATCTCCAAAGTTACTGTAAGGGCAAATGGCAGAGAGTTTTATGTTGAAGGTTTGGGTTGTTTTCTTTGTCCAATTTTTAATGATTTGGACTAGTACATTGACCTCCATTTTTTTTTTCTGGAATCAAAATCAATATCTTGTAGCTATAAAATATAGTGCCTTAATGAATCCTTTTGTACCAAAAAAAAAAAAAAAAAAAAAAAACTATTGCCTTAATTTCTTTAAAGGGAATAACTCTTTATTTTTTTATTTTTTTATTTTTTTTATTTTTTATATTTGAATGGCAGAGAAACTAAAAATCTCCCACTCAAATTTACGTAAAGAGAACAATGATATCAAAGATTACAAGATACGTACAACTCTATATTATGTTTATAAACAAGTAATTTCCCCTAATATCAAAGCTGTAGTCAGCTTAATTCGTGAAATGTGAATAAATAATTTTCTTCAATGTCAAGATTTTTTTGGGGGATTTAAACACTCTAATTTTAACTTTTTTAGATTTTTGGTTGACCAATCAAAGTTTTTTTTTTTTTTTTGAAAAAGCAAGGGAAAAAAAAAATTGAGATAACTACAAGCAGAAGGGAAAAAAAAAAAACAAAAACCCCAAAAACAAAAACAAAACAGAACAAAGAAAACCTTCTGAAGATTAAATATCAAGGTTTACAGAGAATTACAAGCAACAACTCAGCCAAACAGTTTGAGGCACTCAAGCCAAGATACTTACAAACACTCAATAGAAAGAAACAACATGCCAGCAGCTGAATAGTCTTAAACAAACAAAAACGACAATAAAAGTAAAGATAGAGGAGACGACAATGTCGTCTGACTTAGCATGCCCTAACGACCTGCCTTCCAGCACTAATACCCTGCATCAAAAATCGAAGCAAAACATCAGAAGTATAAACAATTATTAATTCAGTTTCATCAATGTAGCTACGTTGATGAAACTAAAATATTCAATTTAAAAATTAGCTATTAGTTTTTTTTTTCTTTACTCGGTAGGTGTATCAATTATACATCCCTACACTAGGTCGACACCGTTTTAGTACCCTCATTCTCCTAAATGAAATTAATAAGTAATAAAAGGAAAATATAATGAGCTTTATTCAGATTAATTACAAACAAGTCCAGAAAGGAAAGCAAACACATAAACTACCAATGCATTATAGTTCTAGGATCTATCGGGATAAGTTCGGTGCATCATTAAAAACCTTTTTCGGAAAAAAGCCGAAGAAAAATTCAACAAATGGAAAAATAGTACATGATCCCTGACACACCAAAAAAAAAAAAAAACAAACAAACAAACCTCGAAGCGAGAAGGAAATCTATTTAAAGAAGTAGAAGTATGTTATACCTTCCAATATATGATAGTCTCATTACTTTTTCATAGCCTGAATACCAGTAAATACAAGCATCAATGTAGCGGCAAGGAGAGCCAAGATAGTCCACGGGCTACTGAAATAGGCATCGCACATTTGAGTCATCCAGATCGCGCACCTTCTTCGGTAATGCTTTTGTATTTTTTTCTTGGCACATGCGTAAGTGTCTCTGGATGGCGCAAAGCAACATGAGCCGATGTCATTTATCATTTTAGCAACATCATCATCGCTACTGAGACAGTTCCGAAGAATATCTGACGCCCTTAGGTCCTTAACGTCTTGTTCGTTATCGATGAGCAAATCCAGTAAGTTAACGTACGAAGTAATCCAAGGATCTTTGTCGGTAAGAGGACTTTGGCTGGAATTAGAACAAGGAAAGCACATCTCATAGGCGACCAGATTCAGCAGCATACGCTTGGTTGAATTATCGACGAACAATGTGGGAAGATTTAGTCGACCTGTAATGCAGAATCGAGAATGGAAAGATATTTCTCTTAAAGTATCATCATTTCGCCTGAACCTTATTCCTGCTGTTTTAAGTTCCTGAACATTGCGAAAGGACTGCTTCTTGCTCCATTCTTGAGGGACCTTACGTACTTTTGAGCAAACACACTGACAAATCATAAGTGGAATTA
Organism: Ficus microcarpa; assembly: GCA_025413485.1. Taxonomy (NCBI): domain Eukaryota; kingdom Viridiplantae; phylum Streptophyta; class Magnoliopsida; order Rosales; family Moraceae; genus Ficus; species Ficus microcarpa. The sequence continues at coordinate 735,180 of CM046377.1, read as the reverse complement.
CTAGTCCGCAAGAACAGAAAATTGTTAGCAAAAGTTTGATGAATGAAAGACAACTAAAATTACAAACGCCATCAGCTGTGATTACATCCCGGAGAAGGTCAAGAACATGAACCGGATTTCTGTCTCGATCAATCTTCTTAAATAGCCTTTTCAAATCCTTCAAGTCCCTCGGAAAATTAATCACATTACTTGCAATATGAATTTGAAGAATTCCTTCTGCGACTTATCTATAGGCCGACGATAAATTGGCTGGGAGCTACCTATACCCATCAACAAGGCAAGAACTTTAAAGGGTATTTGATTCTCTAACAAAAACAAATCCTGCTGGATTAAGGCTGCTAGACCATTACTAATGCTGAGCTCATTTAACCGCCGATTCACAAAGCAGTGTACGAACCCTAGCATTGCACACCCGTCCAAGAACAATAACCATATCAATTGATCATCAGTGTAGGACGTAATTACCTCTTCATCAAAGCAAGTCTTTATGTCCTTGATCCCAGTCTTTATTTCTTTGAGGAAGTCGTCCCTTGTTTTGCCGCTTTCTTCAATGAAATATGCTGCCAATTTAAGCTTGAGCTCCATTTTGAACAAAATAGGATCAGCAGCATGAATTGGACCGATTGACAACTCCCTTGGCTTAAAATACTCTCTGAAATCTTCATTTTGTAGCATGATCCTTGGAACCTTTTGTATCTTGATAAAGCCCTCGGTACTGCGACTGCTTGTGTTCATTGCTTTTTCAGTTTTATTCAGCAGTGCTGTGCCTTCATTCACCCCAATTATATGTTCAAAAGTGTCGATTTCAGTTTGTGCTCGGCTTGTGCAAGCTTCTCTGCACTTCCATGTTGTTACTTGATCAGCTAACTGGATGTCCTCTTGCCGGTCTTTCGCATCGCCAATGGGATGATCGTATTTGTGGGACATCTTCTTTTCTACGTTTAAAAAAAGAAAAAAAAACATTGCAAATATTTGTAACTATCTGTGAAGATTAGAGATGAGAAGAAGAAATTTGAGACTGTTAAAGGATTGAGCTTCTATCTTAAAAGGTCAACCTATTAAGTGGAGTGACCTAATATCATTATGTGTCTATTATTGTTGTTGTATTTTTATGATATGAGACTTGAGTTTTTTTTACCCTTAACATATTACTTATCACATCTTAGATAAATGGGTATGATTCACAAATATGCGAGGACTACCAAAACCCAGTGAAAATGAAAGAATTTCAAAATTCACGAAGAAAAAGCTATGAATTAAGTGCAAACACACGCGTGCGGTCAAGAAATCAAAAGCCATAAAAAAAAAGGGTCCATCTCACTTACCTCCGTGCCATTTACTTCTAGTTATCATTACAAACAACATTTAATTAGTTATGTAAAATTGATAATTAATTGTGCAATATTGATAATAATATGTAATCGTGGTAATTGTGACGTGTATGAAAACAATGGTTTGATTATTACAACATTTACTTGTCCTAAACATGATTTCCTGAAAGTAAATTAGAAAATAAAATTTTATACCTCGAGATTGTTATTAAAGACTCAGGAACATTTAATTTTTCTATGTAACACTGAAAAAAATATGAGATTGAGATTTTCGTAATACGTTTGTATTCAATCTAAGAAATTTAATTATTTCAGTATATACAGTTACTGTAATAGTAAGGGAGGCTGTCCCAAAAAAAAAAATGAAAAATAGAATTATGAATACTACAAGCCACAAAATGAGGATATGCCCTTTTTTCCCACTATTCATGAATTTACCTGGGAAGAATCTATACCCAAGTGAAGTACCTTTCAAACACTCAAAATTAAACTTGAGCTTCAGTTGGTGTCGGAGAGCTGAGTCGAAATCTAGAAACAATTGATATGATGATGAAAGTGAATGTGTTTTTTATAAGCGTCGGCCAAGCATATATAGTGGGAAGGTTTCTTGTTCGAAGAGCAATAATGAAAGAAAGTATAAAGTAACCGCAAGGACTCTAAAAAAAATCCCAGTAAATGAAAGTTGTAACCTTTTCCTGTTCGTGTCGGTATGTGGGGAAGGTGGATTTTACTTCTATCTTTTCATAAAGTAATGCAATTCAATCCATTTCCATAAAAGGTGTGGTTGGTAGGAGGAGAGAATGACAATTAATGCAGATGAAAAAGAAGAACAAGAAGGTGAGAGGATGTCTTTTCTTTTATGATATTTATAAAATTAAATTTTTATGATTTAGGAGATTAAAATCGGACTATTTTGAAGGATCTAATCAATTCTTTCATTTTCTCTTTTACTAAATATAATCATACGTATACCAAAATCCTTTTATTAAGTCCTACACCCTTCTCTCCCTTCTACTTTCCAAGTCACAAAGTTTTATGTTTAAAGTTTGTGGTGTTTAAAGTTATAAAGTTTTATGTTTGTGGCATTTTTGGTTAGTAGGTTCTTTCCTTCTCCTTTCTCACTGGAGTTTGGGTTGTTTTCTTTGTAGGCGTTTGCATAAAGTTTTTTACCAGTAATAATTGACAATTATTGGTTGATCTGGCATGCTAAAAATAAAATGGTTTTTGAAGACAAATGATCCCAAAAAAATTCAACTAAGGCCATGATTTGGGTGACAGTTAAAAAACTAATTCTCCAGAGATTGGTTGTACGAATTATTCGTATAGTGATCTTTTAATACTTCATAAATATCATGTTACAAGTACCCTGTGGTTTCAGGTATCACAATAGTCATACGGCTACCTTCTCCTCAGGGTTAGAACAAGGTGAATACATATGGTGTTGCGCGGGGTGCTCCTGGTATTGGAGTGATTTCGTGTTCAGGAGTTGCAGGGTTTTTGTTAAAGGTTGTCTTGGTACTCTGTAGGACATTTCCTTTGCTTTTGAGGCAGAACTTATAAAATTCCAAAGAGCTATATGATTAAAGTTTGTTTCTATCGATATTCACATGAAAGCAAGATGACCATGAAATTCCAAAGAGATATATGATTCTGTTGATATCCACAGAAAAGCACGATGACCATAAAATTCCAATTGCTTGTGGTGCCTGTCCGAGGAACTCATCCTTTTTCTTATTGGCGCAGATTAGTTATATAATAAGCACTTCGATTTGGTCAGGATCCTCGTATTTCATGTGATCTGGTTTTTATTTTTATTTTTAAGTTTTTAACAAATTTCTTCAACAACTTAAAAAAAAAAAAAAAAAAAAAAAAAAAAAAAAAAAAAAAACAGCAAGCAACAAAATACTTGCTTTGTATCTTTATTATATTTTTAGACAGAATTTCAAATTCTAAGTAGTTTGGATACCTGATTTTAGTCGTAACTATTTTTTAATTATTAAATTGTGAGAGGGAATAACTAATATCAGGGAAAACTAGCACATCCAATTAAGTTAGTACACCCTAGCAGTCCCATCCCATGCTAAGCTTGATCCCCACTCATATTATTAATAACAATAAATGAATAAATAAAAATAACATAAATGTCAAGGACCAAAATAAAAAATAACTACCCATTTGGGAACAATAGAACAACTAACTGTAGACAAGAACCAACAGAATCTGACGCCAAAAGGAACAACTATAGCAATGCTTTTGAAAACCAGATTCTAAAACAGACCTTCTTAAAAACCTTTCTTGTAAAACCCAATGGGAAAAACCAAGAAAGGAAAAAAGAGTGTCTATGCTTATCTTGGAACAATTAGGTAAATGAAGATAGGCACATCCCATCCTAAAAATGATAATAGGGCAAGTGGACCATATCTCTCCTAACCAAAGAAGAAATAAAATTAGGAATCTCCATCCACCAAGATACATGATCCATCGTACGTAATACCATGAGAAGCAAGCCTATCAGCAACAGAATTACCCTCCCGAAATATATGAGATACTTTAATATTCAATCTTTTAGCCTAAGCTTGAACACCGTCCATCTATTTCTGTAGGGCCAAGGAACCGAGCTACTAGAGGAGTTAAAGATACCCATCACATTCTACACATTCTACACAAACATTCTTGCACTGGAACATCCAAGCTTTTTCAATAGCAAGAATGAAATCTATAATCTCTGCTTCAAAAGCCAATGAAACCTCCAAAGGAGCTGCGAAACACTCTTTGACAACCACAACAATTTCGGGAAATAGCACCACAACCGGTATTAGCCGGGGATCCCCATTTTAGTTGTAGCTATGAAACTATGTAAAATAAGAAATTTTGTTAGTTGAACAATGGCATTTATGAGTGGGAGAGAGAGTTGAACTTGACAAACATTCACGTTATCAGAAACATACCTTTATTTTTATTTTTATTTTTTATTTTTTATTTTTAACTTAGAAACATCTTCTTAATTGCACATTTTCATCAACGTTTGACTAACCTATGTTTTTCCTTTTTGTAATTGAAGAAAAGGAACAATTAATATCAAGATAAGATCAAGTATCCCAATTAGACCCAAAAATTTTAATCCACCCAACTTAACGAGAAATTACTCAATAGACCGGGTGTACTACTTAAACTCGATAAGTGTACCACGTTATCGAGCTTACGTGGTACACTCATCCAATTAAAATTTGACATTTAGATACTTTATTCATGTCTTCTTTTTATTTTAGGTTTCTCTTTCCTAATAAGTATTATTTTAATTTTTGAATCAAAATCACCATAGATATCTCATTTAAATTCTTTATAGTAATCTTCTCTAAAAAAAAAAAAAAAAAATCCTTTATAATAATCAATTGATTTCAAATAAATTTGTATCTTATTTTCAAAACTTATTTTTTATAAATTTAAATTTCTTTAGATTGAAACAACCTTGTTAATTAAAAAAAAAAAAAACTTACAATTTTTTTTTTCTCTTAGTTGTTTTCATTTATATAAACGAAACTATTTCCTTTTAGTTGTTTATGTCTATGTTACATGAGAAACCTCCTTGAACTATTAGTTGTTTTCGAACGAAAACTTTATTGCTTGAAATGAGGACATTTCCTCATACAAATGAACTAAAAATCAAGAAATAGAAAGAAAGAAAAAAAAAAAAAAAAACTTCATTCATGAAAACATGAGAGGATCTTAACCCAATTGCTCAAAAAGTTTTTTTCTCCCCTCTAATGTTGTGAAAACAACTAATCAAAAACTTCTTTCTTAAATAAAAGAAGAGAAACCTTTCCAAAAAAAAAGGAGGAAAAAAAAAACTTCAATAGATGTTAAAAGCATGTTCTTTTCAATTTCCATATTTATTGGTGTTGAAATATATATCTTCTTGTTGTATTTCAAATTTAATAATTAAGGTAATACTTATTAGGAAAAAGAAACTAAAAACAAAAAGACGACACGGATAAAATATCCAAATATTAAATTCTAATTGGACGGGTACACTATATAAGCATGATGACGTGATAAACCCGGTCTACTGACTAATTTCTCCAAATTAACATTTCCTTAATATTAATTATAGCTGGAACAAGCTTTTTACAGTAGGAGCAGAATGTACTTATTATAATTGTGTAGCCACGAGAGAGGACTATAAAAATTAAGGGGTGTTTGGTGAATGAGTTTAGTTTAAGATTTTTAAATTTCAATAGTAATTTTTGTTGACTTTTCAGAAAAGACAAAAAACTTTTTCAGAAAAAATAAAAAACTTTTTCAGAAAAAAACAAAAACTGAGATGAAAAAGTACGGTTTAATTTAAAATAAGTTGTATTACCAAACATGCTCTAATGAATTCCCATTAATTTGTATTTAAAGGATATAGTGTACTTTTTTAATTGTGGATATTTCTATTTGGCTATCAGAAGGGCTTTCTTCTTTGTATATAAATAAGAGGAATCCTAACTGTCATTTAACTAGGAAACTAAATTAGGTAGAATTTGGATGGTCTTGTGGATTGGTTAGGTGAGATTAGGTCCGTAGAATCATGTTTTTAATATAATTTGTTTTCTCTTATTTTAATTAATATTTTATTTATGTCCTTTTTAATCAGTTGTTCAAATAATTCTAGAGTTATCAAATTTTGATAATTAACTAAGGGGGTGTTTGGTGTGTTAGTTTGAGTTGAAATATTTTAGTTGTAATAGTAAATTTTTTTGAATTTTCAGAAAAGACAAAAAACTTTTTGAGAAAAAGACAAAAACTTTTTAGAAAAAAGACAAAAAAAAGTTTGAAATGAGATGAAAATGGATTGAGAGCCATCCTCCCCCTAAAACTAAACATAATTATCGTGGGATTGATAACCCTGTTTGTCACTTTATTACTTGTTCCACTTGTATACTTGTGAGTACAAATTTTTAGGATAATATTTTATTTTACCACCTAAACTTTAAAAAATCCTACTTTATGCATTGAGTTTAAAAAAATTTTCTCTAACTTGATACCCTTTGTAAGAATTTCCATTAAAAAAAATATATACAAAGAAATGGGTCGACTGTGGTCATATAATCTTTTCTCATTTATTTTCAACAAAACTCTAACAAAGGTTGTTAAGTGAGTCTATTTCCACGCTTTTTATGTCTGCTTTTAAGGACATTAATATAGAAGAGGTTAAATGAGCCTACTTCAAAGTTCGGGGAAAGTGAGAATTTTCAAAGTTCATATAATAAAATAGCAGTGCAGCGGAATGAGATTATAAAGTTTTTCTTAAACTTTCAGGGGTTTATATTATATTGCTATATGAAACAATTTACTGAAAATCTTCAAGGCTTCTTGACAACTTAATCTTCCTCGCTATATTTGCCATTTGTTAAATTAACTAGTGTGGGCACCAATTGAATTTTTTTTTTTTTTTTAATGTCTTCTCAACTCTGATTTTGAATCCTTCTTGTCTATGGATTCTGCTACCCAAAAGATAAGAGCCTAGAAATAAGGTTTTTAGCGTAATTTCATCTTGAAGTTGTCGAGCATAGGCAACTTGCCCCTTCCAAGTACTTTTCCATTTACCCTTCAAGAAAATATTTGATTTCAGTACTTGGAAAATAAGGCTTTCAACATAATTTTTCCTCGAACTGCAAATCGAGTATTGGCAAATTGCTTCCCAACTCCCATATCAAATAATAGACCCCATTAATTGAGGATGAGTTAGGTTAATTACACTTCCGGAAAAAAAAAGTACAAATATAAATAAATTTACCTTTTTTCGCTGTTACTCAATTTACATTAAAAGAAAATTCAACACAAATACCTTTCAAACATTCAAACCTTAAGCTTGTATGCATTTATGCAAGGCTTAATAATTGAAGAGCAATAATGAAAGAAGGGAATCTCTAAAGTTACCGTTTGGACAAATGAAAAAGAAAAAAAATTAATGTTTAAGCTTTGGGTTGTTTTCTTTGTCTGACTTTTCCTGTTTTGGATTAGCACGTTCTTTACTTTTATTTTTTCTTTATAAAGAGGCCAAAAAAATAAAGTCAGTATTATCAAAGTTCTTTTATATTGATACCAGAGAAAAGCAAGAGGAACAAAAATTATTCCCACTTTCTTGCAGATGTCCACATGTTTGTGGGTATTTATTTTACCCCTTTTTTTTTCTTTTTGGTTGAGTTTTTGTCATTAGGCATTGATCTTTTATTTTCATAGTCTCAGCACTTCAAATTGTCGCGGTCCGCGTGTTTCATGCACTCTTTTGTTCTTTTAAAATCCTCTAAAAAAAATTTGGGAAGAAAAATACTTTTTAACGGAAAATTTGCAGCAAACATGATCAGAATTTAGTAAAAAGTTTTGGTAGTTCAGCAAAAAAGAAAACAATTGTTGTTAGATCTAATTCCTAAGGACAACTTGACTCGTAATTAGCCATCCAAGTTCGACAACAATATATGTCCAGCGTTTTGCGGTATCCTGAATTAAATTTTCAAGGTAGCAGCGTTGATAAAACTTGAATAATCAAAGTAAAATTAGCAAGTTAATTAGAAGAAGTAGAAGTATCTTATAGGCAACTAAAATGGGCATGGAAGACGTGAGCTATCCAAATCGCACATCTTGTTCTTCTGTAATGCTTCTTTATGCCGTACTTGATATTCTCACATGTGTCCTTAGGTAGTGCAAAGCAAAAAGAGCCTATGTTGTTTATCATGTTGGCCACATCAATATCGCTACTGAAACAGTTTTGAAGAAAATCCATCATGCTGGACCTTAACGTCGTGTTCATTATCAATAAGCAAATCTAGGAAGTTTATGTAAGACGTGACCCAACAATTGTTTAGATCATTAGAATCGTACTTATCGGTTTGATTATATTTGGCAAGCACATCTAATAGGTGATCATAGTGCGTACTGCGGTGTTGAACTTTAATTACGAATCTAGCTAGAGTGGAAAGCCATACTAGTTCTTTCAAAGACCGAGTTGTCTTGAACTTTATCTTTGTTGTTTTTTATTGTTGAGAATGATTAAGCTTGACAAATTTTTTTGAAAGCATTAGAAAGGTTACCTTCTTCTTGAATATTTACATGAAAGAAAACAAAATAAAACAGATCAAATATCTTGGGCTCTGATGATTTAAGAGCAATAATAGAAACAAGGAATCTCGCCAAAGATCATCTACCTAAATTTGCTAGATTTGCTCATTGATAATGAACAAGCTGTTCTGAGGACTTACGGACAACAAACATTCTTCAGAGTTATCTCAGGAGCGTGGCAATACTGTAGTGGCCCGGAACAAACGTTCTTCAGAGTTCATTTATTCCAACTTTCTTGTGGATGTCCACATGTTTGTGGGTTTTTATTTTACCCATTTTTGTTCTTTTTGGGTGAGCTTTGGTCATTAGGCACTATCTTTTATTTTCATAGGATTGGCACTTCAACTTGTCTCGGTGCTCGTGCTTCATGCTCTCTTTCTCTCCCTTTTTTTTTTTTGATAAAATCCTTAAACTACTTTGAAAGAAATTATAATCAAAATACTTTTAAACAGTAAAATTGTAGTAAAACATTAATTAAATTAACAAGTATTGGTAGTTCAGCAAAACAAAAAACAAAAAACAAAACAAAACAAAATTATTGATAGATCTTCCAAAGGACAATCGTGACTCGTACTTAGCCATCCGATTCGACAACAACATATATCCGCCGACCCTTTTGCGATATCCTGATCTAATTGTGAAAGTAGCAATGTTGATAAAACTTGAATAATTAAAATAGAATTAGCAAGTTGACTAGGAGAAGTAGAAGTATTTTATAGGCTACCGAAATGGGCATGGCTGACTTGAGCTATACAAATCCCGCATCTTGTTCTTCTGTAATTCTTCTCTATGCAATACTTGACATGCTCATATGTGTCCTTAGATAGTGCAAAGCAATAAGGGCCTATGTTGTTTATCATGTTGGCCACATCGATATTGTCGCAACTGAGACAGTTCCAGAGAAAATCCATAATATGCTTAGGTCCTTAACGTCTTGTTTATCTATCAATAAGCAAATTTAGAAAATTTACATAAGATGTAACCCTAGAATATTGTTTGGATCTTTAGGATCATACCTATTTGGTTTGATTTTGCAAGCAGATGATCTAATAGACAATCAGAGCGAATATTGTTGGAAGTTGAATTTATACCACGCCATTAAATTAAATATGGGTAGTTATGATGTTTATGTGTGAATTAAACAACCTCTATCTGTGAGCGAGTAGAGATGGAGCCGACTTTGAGTTCAGTGGAGGCACAACTAAAGATAAAAATTAAAAACTAATAGCATAAAAACTAAGTAAAATTTCACACACTTTTTCATTAGCAAGACATCACAATTGTTCTCGACGAGTCATCAGTGGGTACCAATTTTGTTGTATTCTTTGTTCTAGTTAGTCCCTGATCTCTCTAATTTGCGATATTGTGTAACCTTTGTTCTAGTTACTCCCCTATCAAAATAAATAAATAAAACATTAGTAGTACTACGAATTTCATTTATTAAAAAGAAACAAAAATTACCATTTCAACTTCTAAATTTGAAATCTCCTACAACCCCTTTGCTTCTACCTGCTGAGGCAGCCCTAACATGTTCAAATTATTATTATTAGTATTGTTATTTTTGTTTTTATAATTTTGATCAGATTTAAAATATAAAATGTATATTTAAAGAAATTATTACTTCGCATTGGCTGCCAGAGAGTGATCAACTTAAATAAAGACACTAGTGGCCAGACATTGTCATTAAAATTGAACGTTTTGGTTCTAAGTTTCCTTGAATAATGACACAGTAATAAACCTTGTTCAACATAAACACATAACATGTTCTACAATTTCTAGTTTAAGGTATTATTTGTCAAAATTTACAGGTTTGGGGTCCAAATGATTTTCTAAAAAAAACAAATCACACACATTACAAGTGTCTCCCTGTTCTTTATTATTATTATTTAGAATTTGAAGTCGCTTTCCTAACTATCATTAATGCACACCTTCTACAGCTCAAACGTTTTCTTAACAAGCAATTTTCCACATAATAGCCGAGACGACTGTGTTCATCAGTTGAATGTGAACAAGTGATTCAAGAAGTACAAGAGATTTTTCTTTCATACCAGTTTCCTATTTGGATTTAAACTTCGAACGTTGTTCCAAAACGCAATTCTAGCTTGAAATCTTATTTAAACGTTTTGGTTTATCAACTAAATTTTTAATAAAATGGTTGAATTTCATTAAAGAATAATAAGAAATCAAAATCCATAAAATTAATTTTATCAAAATGGTTGAATTTCATTAAAGAATAATCAGAAATCAAAATCCCCAAATTTTATTTTATTCGAAATCTTTAAACCATAACCTAAATGGACTATGTCATGAACAAAGACAAAAAGAAGTTGTGAACGATAGAAAACAATAATGCAATAGATATAAAATGAACTCACCAGAGGAAATCGGCCAAGAGAAAGACCAAAGAACGTTTAAACCGTAGTAAAATCGAGAGAAGTAATGGGTAGCCTTGTAATTCAAGCCCTAGCAATTGAGAGGAAATTTGAGGAACGAAAAACTAAAAGTGAAAAGTTCTTTTTTTTATTTTTATTTTTTATTTTTTTAGAAAGCATTCAAACTAAAAGTGAAAATTTTAAGAGACGGAAGTTTGAGAAAGGAGTTGTTTCGTGTGAAAGTGAAAATTCGGTTAAATTGAAAGATCGTGAGGAAGCGAATCTTATATTTAATTATTTTTTAAAAAAAATAGTGGAAGGGGGGGAGCTTGACTTAGCGGCAATCATTTTTGTGGTAAAAATTTGAAGCGTAAATTAAACATATGTAGTGGTGATAGTTTTCCAAACACGCTATCATCGTATGCTATTAAAAGGCCTTATTCTTGTAGTGAATACAGGATAATAGACATTTAATAACATGTTGATTCTCACAAAATGTCAGAAAATATCTTCAAAATTGGTTGATTTGCACAAAATACTGTAAATTGGAAGTTAAGAAGAAAAAACACTCTAATTTCATTGAGAAAAATTCTGCCGCTTTACATGTGATTAACATATTTATTAGCTAAACTATTCCAAACAGAAAGGAAAAACTAGGGTTAAAAACAAATATTTAAAATGATCCAAGAGCACAAAATTTAATTTAACTTTCTTAGATCAAATAATTACAAAAAAAAAAATTTCTTAATAATAAAGTCAAAACCTCTAACAATCGAATTTCCTTTTACAATATAATTGTCTTCAAATCAAAATATGGTCCCAAATTGTATCATGATTTCTTTCCTATTATGAACTGCATAATTATCACAAATGATATACGCCAATAATTGAGGATGACTCAGGTAACTAAAACTTGCGTTAAAAATTGATATTCCTCTTTTTTATTTTTTATTTTTTATTTTTTTGCTATTCGTGAATGTACATGAAAAGAAAACTATACACAAATACCTCTGAAACAATCAAACCTTAAGCATTAGTGGAGAACCGAGTCGAAAAAGTAGAAATGATTAATCTGACTATATTGAAATGTGTTCTTGTAAGTGTCGGGCAAGGTCCCATAATTGAAGAGCACTAGTGAAAGAAAGGAACCTCCAAAGATACCACAAGGACAGATCAAAAAGAAAAAGAAAATTCCCACTAGATGAAGTTGGAACCATTTTCGTGTTTGTCGTAATGTGAAAAAAGCCGATTATTTTTCTCTTTTTACAAAGTTATGCAACATTTATTCCATTCGCTCCTATTCTAGGGAATAACTGGCATAAATGATCTTTAAACTCTTTAGTATACGATGATTTGAATATGTTCTTTTAATTTGGACCACTTACACTTAAAACGTTAGCAAGTAAAGGACTTCCGTTAAATTCTATCAAATTTCTCACATTCATATAAAAAAAAAAAAAAAAATCTCTTTGCCTTCATCCCAAATTGACCACGGTTTTGAGTTTCTCCTTATATTCCTCTTTCTTTTGATCCCAATTATGTAGTTATCTATCCAATTAGAATCTAGGGTTTCGGTTGCAAAAATTTCCTATTAGCAACAATAATCACGGAGAGAGAAAGCTCTAGCTAGATAGAGACAGAGACAGAGAGAGAGAGAGAGAGAGAAGGTTTAGGAGAAAGCTCTAGACACTTAAGCTCTTGGTGGTGATCACTGTTGGCTTTGGAAACCAATTTAAAAAAAAAAAAAAAGAAAAAAAAGAAAAAAAAGCAAAAGTATGATACCGATTAAATCACATATATAAAACTTTTCTCAAAAATTCTATCCAGCGACAATACTTATATTAACTTAATGATGAAATAATAGAGGACGAATGTTTAGAGATTGATTGTCGTCCAAATAGGTTAAAATTCTTGAACTCTCTCAAGAACTTTTTCGAAAACTCCAAATCCTCCAGAAACACCACCGATTCTTTATCAAATTCTTAAACTCCTTCAAGAACCTTCTTGAGAGAACTCCAAATCCTCTAGAAACACCACTAATTCTTTCTCAGTGTTCTCCAAATCATGATGAATAGGAAATGAGTGAGCATTTCTGATTTTGGGCTTGATCACACATCTCAACTCACAAAATGTCTAAAAATAGCTTCAAAATTTGTTAATTTGAACAAAATACTGTAAATTGGAAGATATGAAGGATAAACACTCTAATTTCATTGAGAAAAATTATGCTCCTTGACATGTGATTAACATATATATTAGCTAAACTACTTTGAATAGAAAGGTAAAACTGCAGCTAAAATCAGGGAATTAAGTTTTTCTCAAAGCTAAAAAAAAAAAAAAAAAACTAAATTATATTTGATCCAAGAACCCAAAATTTAATTTGACTTTCTTAGATCAAGCAATTTAAAAAAAAAAAAAAAAAAAAACATGTTTTTAGTAATAAATTTAAAACCTCTAACAATCGAATTTCCTTCTATAATCAAATTGTCTTCAAGTCAATAAATGGTCCCAAATTGTATTATGATTTCTTTCCTATTACGAACTGCATAATTATCACAAATGATGTACGCCAATAATTGAGGATGACTCAGGTAACTAAAACTTGCGTTAAAAATTGATACTCCTCTTTTTTATTTTTTTATTTTTTTGCTATTCGTGAATGTACAAGAAAAGAAAAATATACACAAATACCTCTGAAACAATCAAACCTTAAGCATTAGTGGAGAACCGAGTCGAAAAAGTAGAAATGATTAATCTGACTATATTGAAATGTGTTCTTGTAAGTGTCGGGCAAGGTCCCATAATTGAAGAGCACTAGTGAAAGAAAGGAACCTCCAAAGATACCACAAGGACAGATCAAAAAGAAAAAGAAAATTCCCACTAGATGAAGTCGGAACCATTTTCGTGTTTGTCGTATTGTGAAAAAAGCCGATTATTTTTCTCTTTTTACAAAGTTATGCAACATTTATTCCATTCGCTCCTATTCTAGGGAATAACTGGCATAAATGATCTTTAAACTCTTTAGTATACGATGATTTGAATATGTTCTTTTAATTTGGACCACTTACACTTAAAACGTTAGCAAGTAAAGGACTTCCGTTAAATTCTATCAAATTTCTCACATTCATATAAAAAAAAAAAAAAAATCTCTTTGCCTTCATCCCAAATTGACCACGGTTTTGAGTTTCTCCTTATATTCCTCTTTCTTTTGATCCCAATTATGTAGTTATCTATCCAATTAGAATCTAGGGTTTCGGTTGCAAAAATTTCCTATTAGCAACAATAATCACGGAGAGAGAAAGCTCCAGATAGAGATAGAGAGAGAGAGAGAGAGAGAGAGAGAGAGAAGGTTCAGGAGAAAGCTGTAGACACTTAAGCTCTCGGCGGTGATCACTATTGGCTTTGGAAACCAATTTAAAAAAAAAAAAAGCAAAAGTATGATACGGATTAAATCACATATATAAAATTTTTCTCAAAAATTCTATCCAGCGACAATACTTATATTAACTTAATGATGAAATAAAAGAGGACGAATGTTTAGAGATTGATTGTCATCCAAATAGGTTAAAATTCTTGAACTCTTTCAAGAACTTTCTCGAAAACTCCAAATTCTCCGGAAACACCACCGATTCTTTATCAAATTTTTAAACTCCTCCAAGAACCTTCTTGAGAGAACTCCAAATCCTCTAGAAACACCACTAATTCTTTCTCAGTGTTCTCCAAATCATGATGAATATGGAATGAGTGAGCATTTCTGGTTTTGGGCTTGATCACACAGCTGAATTTTGATTTACTTTGCATTCTCAACCACAAAATGTCAGAAAATAGCTTCAAAATTCGTTAATTTGAACAAAATACTGTAAATTGGAAGATAGGAAGGATAAACACTTTAATTCATTGAGAAAAATTATGCCCCTTGACATGTGATTAACATATATATTTGCTAAACTACTCTGAATTGAAAGGTAAAACTACTGCTAAAATCAGGGAATTAAGTTTTACTGAAAGCTAAAAAAAAACTAAATTATATTTGATCCAAGAACCCAAAATTTAATTTGACTTTCTTAGATCAGGCAATTAAAAAAAAAAAAAAAAAAACGCTTCCTTAGTAATAAATTTAAAACCTTTAAGAATCGAATTTCCTTCTATAATCTAATTGTCTTCAAGTCAATAAATGGTCCCAAATTGTATTACGATTTCTTTCCTATTATGAACTGCATAATTATCACAAATCATGTACGCCAATAATTGAGCATGACTCAGGTAACTAAAACTTGCGTTAAAAATTTATACTCCTCTTTTTTATTTTTTATTTTTTATTTTTTTGCTATTCGTGAATGTACATGAAAAGAAAACTATACATAAATACCTCTGAAACAGTCAAACCTTAAGCATTAGTGAATGTAGGAGAACTGAGTCAAAAAAGTAGAAATGAATAATCTGACTATATTGAAATGCGTTTTTGTAAGTGTCGGGCAAGGTTCCATAATTGAAGAGCAACAATGAAAGAAAGGAACCTCCAAAGTTACCACAAGGACAGGTCAAAAAGAAAAAGAAAATTCCCACTGTTGTAACCATTTTCGTGTTGGTCGTAATGTGAAAAAAGCTGATTATTTTTCTCTTTTCACAAAGTTATGCAATATTCATTCCATTCGCTCCTGTTCTAGGGAATAACTGGTCTACATAGTCCTTAAACTCTTTAGTATACGATAATTTGATTATGTTCTTCTAATTTTGACCACTTACACTTAAAACGTTAGCAAGTAAAGGATTTCCGTTAACTTCTGTCAAATTTCTCATCACATTCATATAAAAAATATATATATCTCTTTGCCTTCATCCCAAATTGAAATCTAGGGTTTCGGTTGCAAAAATTTCCTATTAGCAACAATACTCACGGAGAGAGAAGGCTCTAGATAGAGAGAGAGAGGGGGGGGGGGGGCTTTTTGCCTTGAAACCTTTTGGTCAGTTTGCATTTTAAGCCTATTAACTTTTTAATAATGTTTTTAGCATAATTTCCCCTTGAAGTTGTCAACTATAGGTAACTTGGCCCTTATGAGTACTTTACAATTTACCCTAAAAGAAAAAATCCGTGTTTGGAAAATAAGGTTTTTAACATAATTTGCACTCGAACTGGTTGAGTATGGCAACTTACTTCACAAACTTTTAATTTGATAATTTCCCGCCTCTCAGTCAAATAATAGACGCCAATAATTGAAGATGACATGAGTCAATGACACTTCTGGAAAAATAAATAAATAAATAAATTTGATACACCATATTTTTTGGTGTTCATAAATTTCAAACATTCAAACCTTAAGCGTGTATGTATTTTTGGAAGGTTTAATGATTGAAGAGCCATAATAAAAGACAGGATTTCCAAAGTTCCCATAAGGACAGATGAAGAAGAAAAAGAAAAAGAAAAATTCCCACCAGATGAAACTTATTTTAACAGTGTTCCTGTGTCCGTCGTAACATGAAAAAGATGAGTTATTTTTTAACTTTCTAGATAGTTAAAGCAGTATTCACTCCGTTCTTGTGTTTGGTATGAAGGACAAATTATAGGACGGAGAAAGTGGTAGATAATCTAGGTGATAAGAATAAGAGATAAGAATAAGAAAAGAATGAGATATATTTTCTCTTACGATATTTTGGTATAAAATTTCTCGAATAATCTATTTCTTCAATTTTATTTTTTCCTGCTATCAAGTAATTTAACGTTTCAAAATTGTTTTACTATCCTCTTTTACCCCTCCCGATTCCCTCACTTTTAGTAAGAGTGTTCATCACATCCAATCAACCGATCAAACCGATCCATCTAATCCAATTCAATCCAGATTTTGTGGATAACCGACCTTTCTATTGAATTGGATTGGATGTCAATTAATGAAAACCAACCTAGGTTGAAATGATGCACTTTTTATCTTCAAAATACCCGATCAGACCCAATCCAATATTTGTACATATTTTATGTGAAAAATATTTTATAATTTATATAATTGGTCCAAATGTTAGTATTTTTTTCATACATCTTCACAATAAGAAATTCAAAGCTACATATTATGATATTAACACAAATAAAACCATTCTCTTATTTTCTAATTTCCTAACATATGTTATTCCTTCTGATTTCCTATAATGATTGCTTGTTTTGTATAAAATTTAGTATTTAAATAGTATGTGATATATGTCAAAAAGACCTAAAAGATTATCTTTTTTAGATAGGTCAAACAAGAAAATGGGAAAAGAAAAAGAAAAAAATACAAAAGTCCAATGTAAACCAAGTTCAACTGATTAATCTAATCTAATTCAAACTGATATTAAATGAATTAGATTGGATTGGATGTTGCACTATTGACAAATTGGACTGGATAACATTCTCAAAAACTGATCTTTAATTGTATCAGATGTTATACGACTAAAATAAAATGGATCTTATCTGATGAACATCCCTAAGTCACTTTTCTATCCTAACAAACGAGTTCTAAAATCAGACACAAGCTTGTAGGACCCTTTTTATGTTTTGGATTAGTATGTTCTTTCTTTTTCTTTTTTCTTTTTCAATTAAGATTTTGCATACATAAAAAGCAAAAAGACAGAACGATTAAAGTTCATTTCTATTGATACAGAGAAAAAGCAAGAGGACAAAAAATTATTCAAAAAATTTACCTTTTTGTTGTTCTTTTTGGGTGGGCTTTTTTTTTCGAGCACTAATCTTTGATATTTATAGTCACGCCACTTCAACTTGTCGAGGTCCTCATGTTTCATGTGCTCCTTTTTTTTTCTTTTTTTTTTTTTTTTTGGATAATATCTTTAAACTACTTTTAAAAAAAATTCGAAGCAAATACTTTTGAACAGAAAATTTGTAGCCAAACATTAATTAAACTAACAAGTACTTGTAGTTCAGGAAAAAAAATTTTTTTTTGATTAATCTTCCAAAGGACAATCGTACGTGACTTGTACCCAGCCATCCGATTTGACAACATTACATGTCTCGCGACCCTTATGCTGTATCCTGATCTAAATGCCAAAGTGGAATTAGCAAGGTAATCAGGCGAAGTAGAAGTATCTTGTAGGGTAATGAAATGGGCATGGAAGACGTGAGCAATCCAAACCGCACGTCTTGTTCTTCTGTAATGCTTCACTATGTCGTACTTGACATGCTCATATATGTGTCCTCAGGTAGTGCAAAGCAATAAGAGCTTATGTTGTTCATCATGTTGGCCACATCAATATCGCTACTAAGGCAGTTTTGAAGAAGACCCGATTCGCTTAGGTTGTCAACGTCTTTTTCATTATCAATAAGCAGATCTAGAAAGTTTTATGTAGGACACAAACCGAGAATATTTGTTTAGATCTTTAGGATCGTACTTATCGGTTCAATTATTTGGAAAGCACAAAGGTGGCCATAGTACGTTGAATTATCTACAATGAATCTGGGAAGCGTAAGTTGAACTGTAGTAAAGAATCCAGAATGGAAACTTACACTAATTCTTTTAAGACCAAGTTGTCTTGAACTTTATCCTTGATAACTTTTATTGTTGAAGATGATTCAACTTCATGTTATGAAAAACCAAATAAAGACAACCACACAAGAGACACCGATTTTTACGTGGAAAACCCTCCAATGCGAAGGGAAAAACCACGGGACCGTAGTCCGATATCAACTTCCACTATATAAACAATAACGGAATTACAAAGTTCTCTCTAGATACAACTAGAGGCTTACAATCATCAAGATAAAACACAATCTTGGCTAAACAACAAGATTCATCATCAACAAGATGGATTTCAGCAAAAAGCATAAAGAAAAATCAGTTGTAGCTCTCAAATGGGTTTTGGGAAAAAGCACCTTAGAGACACCAATACGAAAATCGGAACCGGTAGATGAGAATAGCTTGCCACAAGGATTCACCACGTCAAATTTGAGCACCAACGGACACCGTTTCACCGCTCAATCGTCTTGTACAAACCCAAAAAGTCTACCCCCTCTCTCTTTCTTTCTCTCTGCCTTTTTCGTCACACACCCACTGCGCCCACCTTTTTCTTTTTTCTGCTCCACGCTACACACAGCTTGTTCAACAAGCTTTATGCCCTTTTTTTTAAAAAAATTACAAAAGCTATTGGGCTTTTGGCCCAATATTGTCCAGCCCACTAACATGGGCGGACAACCCAACAATTCTCCCCCTCCGCGTCATGTAGTGGGCTCGACCAAGCCCGCTCTCTGCTTGCATGCTTCAAGTTTCTCCTTAGGCAAAGATTTTGTCAACATATCCGATCCATTCTCACTTGTATGAACTTTCTCCAAGTGCATTTGCTTTGTTTCGAGTACATCACGAATCCAGTGATACCTAACATCAATATGCTTGGATCTTGAATGGAATGTTGAATTTTTGGAGAGGTGGATGGCACTCTGACTGTCACTATAGACAATGTACTTCTCTTGATGCAGACCCAATTCTTCAAGAAACTTTTTCATCCATAAAACTTCTTTGCAGGCTTCGGTAATTGCAATGTACTCAGCTTTTGTACTGGACAAAGCAACACATTTCTGTAACTTAGACTGCCAAGAGACTGCTCCCCCTGCAAAGGTCATCAAGAACCCCGAAGTGGATTTCCTGGAATCAACATCACCTGCCATGTCTGAATCTGTGTACCCTTCCAAAATAGGCTCACCACTGCCAAAGTATAAACACACCCTAGAAGTACCTCTCAGATATCTCAATATCCATTTCACCGCTGCCCAATGTTCTTTTCCAGGATTAGAAAGAAATCGGCTGACAACTCCAACAGCATGAGCAATATCTGGTCTTGTACAAACCATGGAATACATCAAACTGCCAACTGCAGACGCATAGGGAATTTTACTCATTTCTTCTTTTTCTTTCTCACTTGTTGGACATTGCTTAGAAGTAAGCTTAAAGTGTCCTGCAAGTGGAGAACGAACTGCTTTTGCCTTGCTCATATTGAACCTTTCAAGAACTTTTTCAATATAACCTTCTTGAGATAGCCAAAGTTTTCCATTCTTCCTATCACGGGAGATTTTCATGCCGAGTATTTGTTTTGCCGATCCCAAGTCTTTCATTGCAAAAGACTTAACTCCTTTTTAAGCTTCTCAATCTTGCTAGTATCATGACCAACAATCAGCATATCATCAACATATAGCAGGAGAATAATGAAATCACCACTTGAGTGTTTCTTTATAAACACACAATGATCAGATGAAGTTCTAGAGTACCCATGACTCACCATAAAGGAATCAAACTTCTTGTACCACTGTCTTGGTGCTTGTTTGAGCCCATACAAACTCTTTCGAAGCTTACACACATGATTTTCCTTTCCCTTGACTTTGAACCCTTCTGGCTGCTCCATATAAATTTCTTCTTCTAAATCACCGTGAAGAAATGCAGTTTTCACATCAAGTTGCTCTATCTCTGAATTCAAGCGGGCAGCTAGACTAAGAATAACTCTGATGGATGACATCTTCACTACCGGAGAAAATATCTCTTCAAAGTCAACACCTTTCTTCTGACCAAATCCTTTCACAACCAATCAAGCTTTGTACCTTAGTTGTGAGCTATTGTTTTCAGCTTTCAACTTGTAAACCCATTTGTTCTTGAGCGCTTTCTTGCCTTTTGGTAACTTTACTAAGTCATAGGTGTGGTTCTCACACAAGGATTTCATCTCTTCCTACATGGCATTAGACCACTCTTTCTTTTGCTCATGAGAAATGGCTTCTTGGTAAGTTTCAGGCTCTCCACCATCTGTAAGCATCACATACTCACTTGAACTGTATCTTGAAGGAGGTTGGCGCTCTCTACTAGATCTTCTCAATGGAGGCTCATCTGGTGGTGGTGGCGGTGATTGCTCAACTTGTTCAACTTGAGGGACAACATCATTAGCAGGAGGAGCCTCATCATCAACAATATCTCCACCATGTTCTTGCATGTCTCCCCCGTGATCAGTATTCACTATAGGTGGAGGAACTGGATTCAAATTGACAGGAATCTCAAAAGAGGAACTGTTCTTTTCAACTTTATCAGCACCATCACCAAGTTGATCTTCTAGGAACACAACATCTCTGCTTCTGACAATCTTCCTGTTTACTGGATCCCATAATCTGTACCCAAACTCTTCATGACCATATCCCAAGAAAATACACGATTTTGCCTTATCGTCAAGTTTTGACCTCTCATCTTTAGGAATATGAACAAATGCCCTGCAGCCAAAAATTCTTAAATAACTATAAGAGACATCTTTCCATGTCCAAACTCTGTTAGGAACATCACCATTCAAGGCAGCTGCTGGGGAAAGATTAATCAAGTCGACTGCAGTCCTCATAGCCTCCCCCCAAAAAGACTTAGGAAGCTTAGCCTGAGAAAGCATACATCTTATCCTTTCTTCAATGGTCCTGTTCATTCTTTCTGCCACACCATTTAGCTGAGGTGTCTTTGCTGGAGTTTTCTCAAGCCTGATTCCATGGGCTTTGCAATAGCTTTCAAATGGCCCCCTGTATTCACCACCATTAACAGCTCGAACTGACTTCAACTGCTTTCCCGTCTCTCTTTCAATCTTGGCATGAAATTCTTTAAAGACATCGAACACCTGGTCTTTAGTTTTCAAAGCAGTAGCCCAAACTTTTCTTGAGTGGTCATCAATAAAAGTTACAAAATAGAGTGAACCTCCAAGAGTTTTAGTTAGCATAGAGCAGACATCAGTATGAATCAAATCAAGGATATTTGATCTTCTAGATGGAGGGTGTGAATGAAATGCAACTCTATGTGTTTTTCCAGTTAAACAATCAACACAAGTTTTAAGAGGCATACCTTGCAAACTGGGGAGGAATTGCTTTCTAGCAAGAATTCATAGTCCTTTCTCGCTGATGTGACCAAGCCTCTTGTGCCAAAGATCAATACTTGCATCCTTCTGAATAGCATTTATCTCTCCCTTGTTGAGCTTTGCTTGAGTGACATAGAGCGTATTCATTTTCCTTCCCCTTGCAATCACTAGAGAACCTTTGGTGAGCTTCCATTTACTTTCACCAAAATAGTTAATGAAGCCCTCGTCATCAAGTCTGCCTGTGGAGATCAAGTTGAGGCGAATATCTGGTACATGTCTGACATCCTTGAGTATCAACTTGCTTCCAAGATTGGTCTCCAAGCAAATGTCACCAATACCCACAATTTTAGAGGCATCACTGTTTCCCATCTTAACATTGCCAAAATCACCGGCAGAGTAAGAAGTGAAGAAATCACCATGAGCAGTAACATGAAATGAAGCACCAGAATCAATTACCCAATCACTCTCCTGGCTTGCGAGGCTAACATAACTATCATCACAAACAATGACAACATCACCCTCAGTGGCTACTGTATTAGTCTCTTTCTCATCTTTCTTTCCTTCACCCTGCTCTCTTTTCCAAAGCCTGCACTCTTTTTTCATGTGACCTGGTTTGTTGCAGTGGTAACACTTGAAACTTTTTCTGTATTGGGATTTTCCTCTAGATGTATCCTTTCTGCCATGACCTTGAGGATACTTGCTTTTGCTTCTTCCACGCCTTTCATGTTTTTCAGAAACGAGTACCTCAGAAGAAGATTCACCCTTTTCCTTTCTCCTGGCTTCTTCGTTGAGCAAACTATCCTTAACCATCTCCATGGTTAGCTTTGCTTCTGGTGCTGAAGTGCTTAGTGACACCACTAGTGTTTCCCAGCTTTCAGGCAATGAGCTGAGAAGTAACAAAGCGTGTAGCTCATCTTCAAGTTTCATCTTCATAGTTGTCAACTGGTTCACCAAGTCTTGAAAATCGCTTGTATGTTCAGTCATACTCTTCCCATCTTTGTACTTCAAATTCACAAGCCTTCTAATGAGCGTGGCTTTATTTCTGAAAGTATTCTTCTCATACATCGCCGCTAACTTTTGCTAGAGAGCATCAGCTTTGGTTTCTTCAGCAATGTGATGGAATATATTGTGATCAACCCACTGCCTTATTGTAGCAGCAGCCTTCATATGCAATATCTCCCAGTCCTCATCGCTCAATTTTTCTGGCTTTTCCTTGCCTAGAACAGGCCTAAACAAATCTCTGCAATACAACATGTCTTGCATTTTCCGCTTCCAAATGGAATAATTCGACGGGGTTAATTTTATCATTCCAAATGAATTTTGTTCATCCATCTCAACACACAAGAATTTTTCTCTAGCCAACCAAAAGCTCTGATACCACTTTGTTATGAAAAACCAAATAAAGACAACCACACAAGAGACACCGATTTTTACGTGGAAAACCCTCCAATGCGAAGGGAAAAACCACGGGACCGTAGTCCGATATCAACTTCCACTATATAAACAATAACGGAATTACAAAGTTCTCTCTAGATACAACTAGAGGCTTACAATCATCAAGATAAAACACAATCTTGGCTAAACAACAAGATTCATCATCAACAAGATGGATTTCAGCAAAAAGCATAAAGAAAAATCAGTTGTAGCTCTCAAATGGGTTTTGAGAAAAAGCACCTTAGAGACACCAATACGAAAATCGGAACCGGTAGATGAGAATAGCTTGCCACAAGGATTCACCACGTCAAATTTGAGCACCAACGGACACCGTTTCACCGCTCAATCGTCTTGTACAAACCCAAAAAGTCTACCCCCTCTCTCTTTCTTTCTCTCTGCCTTTTTCGTCACACACCCATTGCGCCCACCTTTTTCTTTTTTCTGCTCCACGCTACACACAGCTTGTTCAACAAGCTTTATGCCCTTTTTTTTTTTTTAATTACAAAAGCTATTGGGCTTTTGGCCCAATATTGTCCAGCCCACTAACATGGGCGGACAACCCAACACTTCATAATTTTCTTTTAAAACATATCTTTCTTTGCTTACCTTATTCTTGAATATACATGAAAAGAAAACTACACAGCAACTAAAGATTTCAAATATCTTGGTCTTGAATGGAAGTTGGAGAACCAAAGTAGAAAACATGAAAAAAGAATTATCTTGTGACCAAATATATATACATATATATATATTGGCAAATGTCCGCAGATCTTCGATCTGATAATTATAGCAACATTTGATGGTTTAATTAAAGCAATAATAGAAACAAGGAATCACCAAAGATCATCTACTTAAACTTGCTAGATTTGCTCATTGGTCTTGCTCAGTTTATGGAAAAAGGCTAACGATTTGGATGGCTGAAGCCTGCCATGCCCATTTTAGAAGCCCATCCAACTCTTTTTGCTGCTACGACTGTACTTATATTTACTGGGCTATTCAAACTAGGCATGTTGCACATCCAAACTTGTAAAGGGTATGAAATACTTCTATTTCTCCTCATGAACTTACCCAATATATATTTTTTGAAATATTTCACTTTTTTTTTTTACCCAAAATGTTGTGCCTTAATAATCATTTTGTACCGAAAAAAAAAAAATTGTAGTGCCTTAATTTCGTTAAAGGGAATAACATTTTTTTTATATTTGAATGGCCGAGAAAAAAATTTCCCACTTAAATTATGTAAAGAGAATAACTGATATGAAAGATTACTAGACATAATTTTTCCCTAATATCAAAGCCATAGTTTTTTTAATTCGTGAAATGTGAATAAACAATTTTCTTCAATATCAAAAATTTTTTTTTTTGGAATTTAAACACCCTAATTTTGCTTGAAATCTTAACCTATTAACGTTTTTAGTTTTTTGGTTGACCAATCAAAGCTTTTTTTATTTCTTTCTTTCTTTTTTCAAAAAGCAAGAAAAAAAAATATTGAGGTAACTACAAGGAAACACAGAGATTCCTAGAAAAGAAAAAATAACCAAAAATAAAACAAAACAAAACAAAACGCGAAAACAAAGAAAATCTTCTAGACAATGAGCGAGAAAATTAAACATCAAAGGTTTACAGAGAATTACAAGAAACAACTTAGCCAAACAGATTGAGGCACTCAGGCCAAAATATTTGCAAACACTTAATAGTAGGAAACGACAAGCTAGCTGAATAGTCTTAAACAAACAAAACGACAATAAAAATAAAGATAGAGGATACGACAATGTCGTCTGAATTAGCAGGTCCATACGACCTGCCATTTGGGACTCTCTTCCACGCACTAATGCCCAGTATCAAAAGTTGAAGCAAATCCTCAGAAGAAGAAAAAAATGTTAATTCAGTTTCATCAATATAGCAACATTGATGAAACTGAAATATTCAATTTAAAATTTAGTTATTAGTTTTTTTTTTTTGTTTTTCAACAGATGGTGTAATAGGAATCAGTAAGTGCACCAATTAAATATTCCTAAATTAGGTCAATGTCCTTTTGACACCCTCATCCTCGATACCAATTGGTAATCACCAGAATCCACCACTGACGTATACCAACTGGTGACCACCATAATATCGACTGCCATATGCTATTATCCACTGATGTTCTACTGGGAACGCTAAAAATTTACAAAAATTTACCAAATCACCAAAAAACAAAAACAAAAAAAGACAGATAGAGACACACACACACACACACAAAGTTTACCAAAATATTTCTAAGGATTACAAAGAATAAAAGAGAGACAAAAGAATTTTATTCTTAAGATTTTTCTTCTCACAATGTTTGTTTAAGTTTTAGGTTGATTTTGTCTGTTAAATTGGGATTCTTTAGACAATGGTATAATAAAAGAGACAACCAATTATTTTGGGAATTTTTCCTCTTTAAAATATATAAGAAGCAAATGTTAAGATAACAGCAAGGAGATACAGATACTCTAACATCAAAAGAGAACAAAAAATCAAACACCATCTATATTTTAGCTATTGCAGTGGAAGCAGAGGACTCACTTATATCTTAAAGGAAAAGACACACTTAAACGACTAATGACCAACAAATTTTAAACAAGTAGCAGAGTACAACAAGTTGTGATAGCCCCAGCCAATATAAAACAAACAAACAAACAAACAAAAAATGTTGATAGATCTTCAGAACGACAATCTTGATTCGGACGCAATTCCAAGTCGAGTAATATGGATAGGTGCAAGGAATCAGAAAGCAAAATTTCACACTTCAGAGACACTAGAGATAACTTACATCTCTAGAGTTGGTGTATATTTCATCCTTCGTGCCATCTCTAGAGATAACTTCTTCTTAGCATCAATCATTATTTCAATGCCTAAAAATAAAACTTTTGGTTTTAAATCGCAGGAAATGATTAATACGGACATACAGCAAATGATTCTTCGTGATAAGCTGGTTATGGCGGTATATTGAGAACATACAGGGTTTTCTGCAAGGGCTGCTTCTCCAAGTCTCTTGGTATCACGATTTTATGGTTTGTGTCTCCCTTCTTACGTGATTGAGCTTTTGCGTAATCGTAACAAAGCTATCACTTAGAAGTGGCAGGGAAAATGCTCCTGAGCCTTGAATTATCTTGCCAGAGTTTGTTATTGTGTATCTCACATCTACAGGGAAGGAAATCATGTTGCTGGTCAATTAGCTGCCCATGTTGTTTTAACCTCGAAAACATTGTCTGGTGGTTCAATTGTCAGGATTTTTGCATTGAGGCTATTGCTCGTGACTAGCAGGCTATTATCCTAGCTGTAGGTTTTCACAAAAGCCGACCGCTTGTGATAATTATTTATTCTTTTTTTCCTCTAGTTTTTTCCCTTTGGTTATGAGGCATAATTGTAACTTATTCTCAAGATAAAAGTAACAGCTTAATTTTTTGAGACTAGCTTCCGGATTCTGTATTTCTTTCAATTTTCTACCTTTTTTAGGTTGTTCTTTTCTCTTCCCCTCCTATTGCTTAACTTCTATGTATTTTTTTATTTTTATTTTTTATCAATAATATTGAGTTAGAGATTTAGTAAAGGACAAGAACTTTAAACAGATGTCAATCTAGTTAGGCTATACTTAAATTTTACGATATCAGTTATCATCTCCCTCAATTTATTTAAATAAACAAAAGTCGCAGAAAGCATGATCAATGGGGGAGGAAATATGGAGTTGTGCCAAAGAAGAAGCCTTTGATCTAAAAATTAAGAATACACAGATTTTCAAATGCCCAATTTCTATAATTTTCTTTCAGCGCTTTTTTTTTTTTTTTTCTTTTAGTTTTTAGTAGACTCAGATTTTCTGATACTACAATGTTTTGTCTCTAAAAAATTTTAAAACTTTTGAAATTAAATACAAAAAAAAAAAAAAAAAAGTTGTGTTCAAACTCTATACCCTTTGTTTGGTGAGTCAGTTTGAACTCAATTTTTTTGAGTTCAAACTGAACTCAAGGCATTTGGTGTCCAAGTTTAGTTCCAATTATAAGTTGGACCGTTGCACAATAAACCAAGTTGGTTTACCTTGGTTTACTATGCGCCCAACTCATGTGAAACAATCTCACATTTCGACGAGCACTATGCACAGAGTCATCGGTGACATTGGTACTAGCTCGCGATGTTGTGGATGCTGGCGAGATCGCGATGTCGTCGACGTCGGTGAGCTCGTCATGTTGTGGATGCCGGCTCGCGCTCCTGGTAGTCCTCCGAATCTCACAGCGCCAAGGACTACCCACACGGCCCTTCGCCCTGGGTCGCGACGTAGGTGGCCTCCCAGGTCCTCCGCCGTGGGTCGCGCCTACGTCCGATTATGTCGTTCCTACCCTCCGCCATGGGTCGCGGCTCCGCAACTCCCAGGTCCTTCCTCCGAACGTTGAGCCCAACGTCCGAGATCCCAAATCTATGGTTTTTTTTTTTTGAAAAAATCTTCCAGATCCGCCCACCTCACCAGCGTCAACCAGATCGTGAGCTTGGATCTTCGTCTCCGCCGTTCTTCCGTCACGAACAAGTCGCATCGCCTTGTAGCTCTCTCCGGCGAACCTCCCATCGCAAGCCCAGGCCGCCACTTGCCTCTGTCCTTTCGTGCCATTGTGTCATTGCCAACCCAGCCACCGTGAAATTCATTAATTCAGCTCACTGTCGCGAGCCATTGCCGAAGATTGAGCTTGATATTCCGAACCCAGAATTGCCGCCGCCGAACCATAGTGACGAAAAACAGCTCGCGAACTAGTTTGTGATGGGTTCGCGACGGGGGGGGGGGGGGGGCTCTCCAACAGCACGGCGGGGTGGGTGCTCTACCTCACGTGGCGGTGTGATGAAGGCTATGTGATTGATATGCAGATATCACAAATACAGAGAGAGGGAGGATTAGGGAGAAATGGAGAAATCTGGATGTTTTTTTCTTCAATTTTGTTTTGTTCTTTGTTTTTGTTTTTCCTGATGTACTAAAAAAAATTTTTTTTTTTGCTGGTTAGTTTTCTTTTTCTTTTAAATTAAGAGGATGCTTGCTGAATCAGTTGGGACTGGACAACCCAGGAAAGGATTTAACTACACGTACTCATTGCTTCAGAATTGTATTAAGCGAACTTTTGGTGTATGTAAGTCCAGATTTAAAATACTTAAAAGGCATCAATTGTTATTCTATAGACAAACAAGTAATGATCCCAGTGGCGTGTGCGATTATTCATAATTTCATAAGGATGGTACAGGTTAGGAATCCTATTCTTGAAGAGTATGCGGCAGATGGTGTGCCTGTAAGTGGACATGTCGATGTTAACAAGGATTACGTGTTGGGCGATAGGGTCGATGATACAGGGCCCAAGTACATGAAGGGAGCAAGATGCATCAGAGAGGGGTGTAATGAATCAGTTGATAGATGTGTTGGTCGATGATATGAGGGACAGATATCAACGAAATCCATGGTATAAATCCACTTGAAATCAAGCCCAATTTGATCTATTTAAACCAGATTCTAATTCTAATTATAATGGTTTTTTTTTTTTTTTTTTGTATTAGCACTTTTAGTTAGTAACTATGTAATTCTTGTTGTTGTATTTTATGGATTTGTAAGAAATATTGTAAAAGATTTTGATGAATGTTTGTGTGTGTGTGTTTTTATTTTGGATTATTTTAATTTTCTCATTTTTCTATTCGTAACCTACGATGGAATGTTAACTTTGAGTTAAATTTTATAAATCAAATTTTTTACATCCAAACAAGACCCTAACTCAAATTAAACTTTTCAACTCAAACTTTTTTATCAAACACTCAACTCAAGTTAAACTTTTTATCTTAAACTTTTTTACATCCAAACACTCAACTCAAGTTAAACTTTTTAACTCAAAATTTTTATCAAACACTCAATTTTAACTCTCAACTTAACTTATCTTCAACTCAACTTAAAAATCTTAACTCAAACTTATTCACCAAACAGACCTATATCTAAATAAACTCTAAGGGGATGTTTGGGAGGTAAGTGTAACTCAAATTAAGGCTATGTTTGGTTCACCGGTTTGAGTTGGAAATTTTAAGTTTCAATAGTAATTTTTGTTGATTTTTTAGATAAGACAAAAAACTTTTTCAGAAAAGACAAAAAACTTTTTGGGAAAAGGACAAAAATTTTGATTCAAACTTATAGTTTGAACTTGCTTTCCAAACAAAAGCTAAACTGTATTTTTTTTTTTTAAAATTTTTTTTATTTTTTCTGAAAATGTTTAATTACTTGTTGTTGTTGTTATTATTTATTTATTTATTTATTGTGGGTGTAGGATCATGAACATGCCTTCTCTGATTCGGCGGACAGGGCACTATCAAAGTATCGACTCCCAATAATGAGTAAAGGAGACAACAAGTTCACAACAATAGTGTGAAGAATATAATTCATTTAATTATTTAGGAAAAAAAATAAAAGAAAAGAAAAAAGAATTGAATGCATTTAATTGATTGTGTTTGAGTCGTCGCGTCTTTGCCAAGTTCCAAAAAAAAAAAAAAAAGACCAAAAATTTTATTTTAAAAAATAATAGTAATTGGGTTAAATACAAGTGGTCCCATCATGGGAGCTTTGCCTTATATCAAAACTTTTGACAAAAATGATCAACTAGTTAAAAGCAAAAAACAAAAATCATCAGCAACAACAAAACAAAACCAAAAAAAAAAAAAAAAAACCAAAAAAAAAAAAGAAAAAGAAAATCAAACACAAACAAAACAAAAAAAAAATAAAAAAAATACAAGAACAAGAACAAGAACGACCTGGTTAAAAGGAAAATAATAATGATAATTAATGGTTGTGTTCCTTTTCTTGTTTTTATTTCTTTGTTTCTTTTGGTTATAAGAAGAGTAAAAAGAAGGTTGGATATTAATGTCACTTAACATCTTTCTAAAATACTAATTAATTAAAATCACATCAAACTTTCTCTCTATCTCTCTCTCTTTTCTTTTCATTTTTTTAAAACTAACAATTCCTTTCTGTCTTAACCTTCTAACAATTCCACAGCAATGTGCGGGGGAAAATTAAAGCTCCATTTGAATTGTGTGTTTATTTTTAAAAAAGAAAATTTTCTTATTTTAAAGGAAAAAAATCTTTTTATTTTAAATAAAATGATGTTTAGATGTATAAAAAACTTTTATTTTGAAAATAAAAAATTGTCTAAAATGAGAAAAAAATGATATTAGAAATAGTACATAGTAAGAAGAATAAAAAAAAGACTCTTTTTCTTTTTTTAAATAGGTACTGTATAAGTAAATTTAAAAGTAAGATAATTATTTTTTTCAAAATAATAAATTATGGAAATAGTTAAGATACATATTTTTTTATAAAAATTTTCCAATTTTCAAAATTGGAAATGGGGTAAAAATCCACAGCAGCTGTAGAAACCTTGACATCTTACTTAAACATGTTTTGTTTTTACCTCCAATTGAACTTTTGTGTTAAAACAAAGTACCCCCTAATTCTACGAAATTTTTCCAAAAAGAAAGAAAAATATGAAGTTAAAAATAAAAAATAAAAATAAAAAACAGCTCAAAGCAAGAAAAAAAAAAAAAAAAAGATGATGATTCAACTCTCTCATACTCTTGACCCCAAAAAAAAAAAAAAAAAAAAAAAAAATCATCTCTAATGTTTTATCCTCATTCGTCAGTGTACATCAAATGATAGCAACCGAAGGTACTCTCAATATACTATGACCAAAAAATGTATCAAGTGTCTTGAGATCATTAACATTGGCAATGCTTGATGAATAGAAAAATAAACCGAAAATGAAAATTAATTTAGAGGCAAATATAGCACGGAAATAAAGAGAGGCAAATATTTATGTCTTGGTCAAGACTCAAGATGATTAATTTGCGCACTTTGTACATGGCTGAAAATTGGCCACAAAAATTTAGTGATGTCACAAGAATGATGTCACTTAGGTGATGCAAAGTACTTGGTAATTTTAACTCCCCATCAGACTAGCTAACATAGCTAACGCAATACAACTGTCATCGCTGTCGAGACAGCTCGTCTTCTCGCCAATAATTCACCCATTAAATTAAAACACTTTATATATATATATATCCATCCCACACTTATTTAAATTGACTGAGACAAGAAGGATTTTCCTGTCATCGATTTGAGATATTCACAAGATACCTGTTAATTTAATTATCTATTTTTATTATATAAAAATAAAAATAAAAAAATCTATATAAATTAAAATCATAAATTTAATCTTTCGTATATGAAATATGTGAAAATTTAATACTTAAAATTATATACATTGTAAAACATTAAATATATATTAAATAATACCTTAAATAGTAAAAACCTTAAATAATTCTTTAAATAATCTTTCATATAATTAATTGAAACAAGTAAATAAAGAATAGAGACAGGGACTCCTAAATCTGTCCTCATTCTAAAACCAGCAACGAGTAAAATTTTTAATTCGTTTATAACCCAAAATTTTTTTTTTGGCTAGAAATAATCTGAACTTATTTAGATTGAGCTTTTGCTCTCCCATTTATAGCAGGTCCTTACAGATTAATGGGTTAACGATCTAGAAGGAGAAAATTACCAATCCTAGATCTATTTGTGTTAGGTAATCTTTTGGTACTCCAAATCTGTTAGTTTGTAATTTCTGTTAGAGATTTTGTTTTTGTTTTTTATTTTAATTTTCATGGCA
>CM046377.1:601571-703307 GCA_025413485.1 Ficus microcarpa | reverse complement strand
GCATTTTTAATCTGGTTGATTTTATGAAGAGTGCTCAGGGAATCCGCGAATTTCCAGCACTTGGTTATAAAAACGTTTTCTAGAAAAATGTAAGTGTCTCTAAAATGTTATTTTGACTACGAAAATCGTTCCAATGGCGATTTTCAGTCCGTAACGATTTTATGAAGTCCCGTTTTAAGAAAATGAATTTTTAGAGTTTTTGGGATTATTCACCCAAAGCTCTCAAGCTAAAGAGAAAATGAGATTTTCCATAAGTTAAAGGAAAATGAGATTTTTCAAGAAGAGAAGTGGAAATTTTAAGAGTTTAGAATTGAAATTCCACATTTTTCCAATAAGTAAAGAAAGTGATGATTTTAAACAAGTATTTTCAAGAGTAATGAAGTAAGAGCTTTTTATGAGCAAATGAGATTTTTGGAAGATAATTATATAATGTTTTTCCAAAAATAATGAAATGGAGTTTTAAGGTAAAAATGGGTAATCAAGCCGATTACGAACGGTAACCGGAATTATATCCGAGTTACGGGGCTAAGCCCATAGCCCAACGTTAGACCCAAAGGGGTTGACCTTAGTTGACCACATGTTGACTTGGGTTGACCAAGAGTTGACTTTAGGGTTACCCAATATAACCCTAAAGGATACCAAAATTAATGAAATGGGCTAAGACCTTGGGTTATTGAAGAGACAATAGCCCAATGGATTATCAATCAAGTAAAAGTAAATTATAAGCCCAAGATGAAGGAAGTGACCAATCAGGCTTACAAGAGATATTAGAAGGGACATATAACACACACACATCTAGGATTGCTCATAGATGTTGGTTAGGATACCAACATCATGTGTCGCGATTTATGGTAAGATAAGTTAATCTTATCTTACACCTCCTTTGAAACAGGAATATGAACCTGTTGAGATATCGCAAGGAATGTACGTCAAGAGCATAGGACTTAAGGTAAGTACAAACCTCACCTGTGGTATGGAAAAATAATATGTATGTTCAAATATGCTATGTTTCAAGATATGTTGAAATGCTTTAAAGATGTCATGTTTTGAAGATGTTTCCAAGATGCCATGTGTTAAGAATGTCATGTTTTAAAGATGCCATGCTATGTTTTATGAACGAAATGTTAAGTATGTATGATATAGTGACATCATGAAGTATGCTCACTAATGATAAGAAACTTGGTAAAAATACACAAGTAAGGTGTCGTACCAACCTCCACCAAAGTGGAGGATTTTTATGTTAAAGTTATGGATTCGCTCTCTCGTTTTTGTAAGAGGGTGTAATCACTTATGTTTCCTGGGTACAGTTAGGGACTTGCAATCCCATCTAACTGTATCTAGAGGCGCGCTATATGCTAAGGGTACGTACACTATGGGGCCCATAAGAAAGGTAAGAAAGTTAAAAGAAATGCATAAATGGAACATAAATGGTTCATGCATATGTTTTATGATGAAGTATGTTTTCAAGATGTTTAATTGAAAATGTTTTGTGAGATCGCGTTTGTACTTGCTGAGCGTCAGCTCATCAGATATATTCCATACTGCAGGTTGAGATAAAAAGCTTGTAGCTTTACTTGGTGGGCTTGGAGATGATGCAGCGAGTGAAGGGCGGTGTGGGATACCACTACGCAATAATTTCCGCAATATGTTTAAAGTTATGAAGTTTTCATGTATGTTAAAAGTCAAGTTATGTTATGTATGTATGAAATGTTCAAAGTACGATGCACAATTTTAGTGCATGGGTTTCAAGTCAAGATTTTTAAAATGAAATCCAAATTATGAAGTTCAAAAAAAAAAGCTTTAAAAACGATGTTCAAAAGAAGTTTCAAAAAAAAAAAAAAAAATTTATTCCACATTTTCAAAGATTTTAAGCAAGTTATGTATGAAGTATGAATGTGACGGTTCCGGCGCCCCGCATCCGCGCGGTCGGACCCGCGTTGGGTGTCAGGTGGGTGGTTCGGGGCGTCACAATTACTATCAAAACAATGAAGAAGTTCAAACAATATAAAAGCACACCAACGAACATTAAAGAGGAACAAAATAAAAACAACAATCATTAATATTAATGAACAGCTTTAAATAACAATAGTACCTGAAGAAAAAACGGCGTCTGAGGAAGTTTCAACAGAAATCAATGAAGTAAACCAGAGAAGCTAAAAGAACAGTGGAGAAGCTTTAGTGGTAAAAGGTAGAGATAAGGTAATAAATGAAGAGAGTTTATCTATAAAAACAACTCCACTAAGCAGAAGACAAAACTCTTCCTTTTTTTTTTTTTTTTAGTCGGTTCAAGAACTCAAAAATTATTTTTACAGATACAACACAAAAGATAACAAATCTTTTACAAATCAAATGCATTAATGATAGAGGACAGAAAGATCAAAAATTTAGAAGGATTAAATGCAAAAGATAGATGACCTAGACTGATTACAGTTATGGAGCTAAAGAATAAAAAATATAAACGTATACGAACTACTACAATTAGAACATTCAGATTCAAAATTTACAGCCATTAAATGGAAATGACAGATAACCTAATACAATTATAGCTGCAAAAGTAAAAAATAAAAAACTGTAACAATTCATTCGAATGCAAATCAACATCAACCATTCAAAAATTCTATTTATAAGAAAATCAAACCACAAAAAAAAAAAAACGAAAACAAAAACAGAGAAAAAATTTCATCAAATAAAATTTAGCACGTATTATCCGGGGAAGGAAAAATAGAAAAATAACAATGATATGAAGATAGCAAGCGAAAAAATCTTCGATTCTCCACGCAACACTTCCATTCATCCATTTTGCCACCATCATTTTAACAATCTGCAAAACAAAAAATGTAGAAATCAAATACAAAAAAAAAAAAAAAAAATTCGGTACAAAAAATTTCTGACAAAGAAAAAATTACATACCATATATTTAGTTCCAATTTTTTAGGCTTTCTAAGAATAACTCAACTTAAAAAAAAATTCCCACCACGATTTGAAATCGAAAATTTTCAGGGAGGGAAAAAAAACGAAGAAAAACAGAGAAATTGGTAGAAACAAAGGAAAGAAACGACAGAAATAAAGGGAAAAAAAACCCACAACGCAACAAATAAAGGGGAAAAATTCAGAAAAACCCTACATTCAAGACAAAAATCTATCGGTAGGGGAAAAAAAAAAAGAAATAAGATTCTAAAGTTTAAACATTAAAAGTCGAAAAAATATGAAAAAAAAAAAAAGAAAACTGACAGAGAAAGAGAAAGAGTTAAAACATCAACAACAAACATACACAACGCAACAAATTGATGACCGAAAAAACGAAAATGGAGCACACGGAAAAAAGTTTTGAAACGCAAATAAAACGGTAGAGAAAGAAAGATTTAAACATAAAAAGTCGAAAAAATATGAAAAAAAAAAAAAAAGAAAACTAACAGAGAAAGAGAGAGAGTTAAAACATCAACAACAAACATACACAATGCAACAAATTGATCGCCGAAAAAACGAAAATGGAGCAAACGGAAAAAAGTTTTGAAACCCAAATAAAACGGTAGAGAGAGAAAGAGCTAAAATAAAAAAACAAACCAACACCACATAATCGGCAACAGCAGGGAAAAAACAAAGAAAAAGTGAGAATGCTCTTCGGCTACACATAATCGGCGGCAAAACGAAAAAAACAGAGAAGAGAGAAAAGAAAGAGAGAGCAGTAGAGAGAGAAAGAGCTAAAATAGAGAGAGAGAGAAAAGCACCACACAAAGATGGGTAGCAGAATAGTCAATCGAGAAAAGAGAAGAAAGAGAAAGAGAGAGAGAGAGAGAAAGCAAGCATGAGAGAAAATGAAAAATAAAATTAAAATAAAACAACTTTGTACTACACAAAGTTAGCACAATGGGTGGTTGAATGGTTGGAGAAAAGAGAAGAGAGAGAGAGAGAGAGAGAGAGAGAGAGAAAGCAAGCATGAAAGAAAAGGGGAAATAAAATAAAATAACACAACTTTGGGACTACACAAAGACCATCATAATGGGCGGCAGAGAAAGAAGAAAGAGAGAGAGAGAGAGAGAGAGAGAGGAAGTGAGCATGGTGGAACGTTGTCCAAGAGAGGAAAGAGAGTGCAGTAGTAGCTGTCTATCAAAAATAATGAAGGAAAGAAAAGTAGAAATAGAGAGAGACGGAAAGACAGACGGACTTCGAGAGACAAAGAAAGAACAAAGGACAAAACCGTCCATTGACTGTGGACGACCCAACCAACAGAGAAGGAAGCAAGGGCAAAAGCGTCATTCTACTGTAGCAAGGGTAGATCCGTCCGATTACTGTAGAAGGAACAGTGAAAACGGCCTTTCCTTTAGTATAAGAGTATAAAGTTTACATAAGAAAAAAAAAAAAAAACATAAAGTCGAATAATTTTTTAGTTTAGACTCATGCCCGTTAGAAGAAAAAAAAAATTCTGACTCTGTCACTAATTGTTTACACTTCCATAGATATAGATATAGATGCATAGATTTTCATAGATATAGATATAAATGTGTATATAGATGTAGATATATTTTCTCTCCCTTATATATCAAAAAGTATATACTCTATATATAAATATGTATATATATTTTATTTTGTGAAAAAAAAAAAAGAAAAAACATGTTTTGCACCACTATAAGATATACAAAGTGCACCAAAATCATATATCACCTTTCCTCTATTGATATTGTGTTCAAGGATCTCCTTCCATGCCTGTATTTGTTATTGACTTGTAAGAGCTAGAAGTTCCAATTCCTTTTGTTTCAATATCACTTAGGCTGCCTATGTTTTCAGATGTCCAGTCAACCAAGTAACCCGGCCTCGAAATTTCACTCTTCACCTCTAAATCTCCTGAAAGCATTGCCACCACTCGAGACATAGACGGTCGTTCCGTTGGCAACGTTTGAGTGCATAAAAGAGCTACTCCTATGACTCTTCTTACTTCTTCATCGTCGATTTCTGATAGTTCCGAATCCACTAATTCGCTTTCGCAGTCCTGTTCATAC
The DNA here is from genome assembly GCA_025413485.1 of Ficus microcarpa. Classification (NCBI taxonomy): domain Eukaryota; kingdom Viridiplantae; phylum Streptophyta; class Magnoliopsida; order Rosales; family Moraceae; genus Ficus; species Ficus microcarpa. The sequence continues at coordinate 698,310 of CM046377.1, read as the reverse complement.
AAGTTCCAAGCCTAGCAAACCAAGAAATACTAAGATGGCATCACGTGACTTAGGACAATTCAACCACCAAAAAAAAAAAAAAAAAAACCGAAGCTAGTCGACATTGTTTACTGAAAGCTACTTCTGACTTCTTGTGCCAAAAACTGCGTTTTGAATGTTTGAATAACTCTTAAGAAAAGTTTTGTATCCCATGATTTCATGCCAACAATTTGAGCATTTTGCAACTTAAACAAAAGAAGGATAATTCAACTTTTATGAAAACACAAACGGGGTTTTCAATTTTCACTTTGTTCGATGAAGATATGGTTATGAGTCAGTTAGTGATTAAAATCTTCTTAAAATCATGATTTGGAACTATATATATTATTTTTAATAATATGTAATATTAATTTTCCATACCCATTCAAGAAGATAAATCTTCTTTCCTTCCAAGTTGGAGTCTGAAATTCGCCTACCGCTGACAATCTCTAGAGCTAAGATACCAAAGGCGAACACGTCTGTTTTTTTCGTAAGATGTCCACGCATGGCATACTCCGGTGCAAGATACCCTCTGCATCATTAGCAACCGTAGTGATAAATTTTAACGCGAAAGAGAAGAAATATAAACATGAGCAATCAAAATATCCAGTTGAAAACAAAACTAAGGTGTTAAAAGTATTGACAAGAATTTACATTGTTCCAGCGATACGTGTGCTTATGTGGGTCATTTTATCATCAAAAAGCTTGGCCAAACCGAAATCTGATATCTTCGGAATGAGATTAGAATCAAGTAAAATGTTGCTGGCTTTCACATCTCTATGTACAATCGGAACGCGGGACTCCTCGTGAAGATAAGCTAGACCTCTGGCTACTCCCAAGCAAATATCAAAACGTGTTGACCAATTAAGCTTCAAGTCATTCTTTCCTGCTCATGACAGCCATAAATACTAATGTAAATGCTTAAATTCATACATAAAGACACAAAAACGCGCACACAAGTAGTAATGATATTGTTCTCATACCAAATAGCGCTTGATCAAGACTTTTGTTTTCTAGATACTCGTAAATCAGAAGTCGCTGTTCTCCCTCAAGGCACCATCCATACAATTTCACCAAGTTACGATGTTGCACGGCGGATATTGTAGCAATCTCAGTCACAAATTGGTTATTGCCTTGGTGAGATGTTAAAGATAGTTGCTTCACCGCAATTGTTCTTCCATCATCGAGGATTCCCTGTCGGGCATAAGTAGATACATGCTAAACGTTTATTCTCAATTTATTATGGATATTTCTATCAATTTGTAACCATTTTTCTAGGATTTAGAATAATTACCTTGTAGACAGGTCCAAATCCTCCCTCTCCTAACTTATTAGCGGAGCTAAAATCATTTGTAGCCGCTCTTAATTCGGCATAACTGAAAGTGAATGGTGTAATATCTATCCCTGAGAGCTCTGTCAATCAAATGTACGAAAGTTTAAAAAAAGTACGAAAGTTTAACATAATTTGATGGAATTCTGACAGTTCAGAAGTGTGCTATAATTTTGGAGTTTCTATTCAATCAAAAGACTATCGCATGAAAAAGAAATGGTAGTTACCTTCGTCTTTGCTGGTGCGACCCTTCTTTCTTCTTTTGACAATGTAGAAAGCCACCAAAACAAACAAGAAGCTAAAAATCGAAACACCAACTGCAATCCCCACTGTTTGTCCAGTCCTGTTCTTCTTATTGGTTGGAGGTTTATTATTGACAGTGGGCTTGAAATCTGTACCAAAACATCACATGTAAACTATATTATATTGTAGACTGTGTGTGTGTGTCTATATATATAATTATACACACACACACGTATATAAGAAAGTAATACTTAAACTACTTTAGTTGCACCTAAAAGTGTCACACCATTTTACCTGGAGTAGCACTAATGGCTGAAATAGAAGGTCCATAAGTATTCAGATCAGGTATGCAACAAGTCCCTTTTCCAGCCCAAAAGAGATGGATTTCAAGGTAGTTTTGGTCTACATAAGCCTTAAAGTCCCTATGGATAGCTCGAAAAGAAACTCCACCTGCCTCTTTTCTTATGTCAAAATCCTTTAAAACGAGATTCCCCTGATACATTTTAAGAAAAGATAGGAAGAAAGAGTTATCATCTATCCAAGAAACATGTAGTGGAAAAACGTACAAGAAAGAGTAGACATACGCGCAAGCAAAAAGCCAATGAATACTATGACCTAAAAACTTGGTCACCGAAATATTTTCCGGAAAAGTGGAGGGAGGGAAAGGGTGGGGCTTGTGGAGAATAGTAGAAGCGTTTCGGGATACATGGTTGCGTGGTATGAAAAAAGAATGAGGGAGTTGATTAAGTATTCTCTCAGTATGACGGGATTAGAGAAGGGAATCTATATCAAACAAAATAATAGAAAGGTTCTTTCCTTGCTCTCCATTTTCCTCGCTCTCCATTTGCCTCAACTAGGTTATTCTCTTCCTATTTTCTTTCCCTTTTACCAAACAACATAAAAGAAAATCTTTCGGAAATAGATAGGTGAAAATAATTCTATAGTATAATATATACCTGGATATAAATGTCAAACACACGCCTCCCATTACTTGTCCATGTAAGAGAGTTTTCAAAAGCCGTTTCTGCAAACTGGAGGATTACGTTGTAGTTGCCATTCTCGAGCCCTAAGCCATAATATCTTAACGATGAAGCGGAGAGCCTTGCAGTTTGGAATAGTTGTGAATCTAAAGTGTTTGTGATTTGAGATGGTACGGAACTTGTATACTTGGGATTGGTACTTCCAACAAAATATCCAACACTACTAACCGCCCATCTTCTAGTTCCGGAAACGAAATATGTAGCCGGACCAAGAGACTCATTGTCACTCTCATACACAATCGCATCAGAAGATGTGATTTGAGGACCACCGCATTTAATACTGAAGTTATAATCTGCTCATAAATATGGTAGATCTATATGTTCATGTATGTCTAGACACAAATTCGAACCAGAAATTCACAAACATGAGAAAAGTTGTTTGCGCATGTTTCTAAGAACATATGTTAAGTTATGAGCCATAGAAAATGAAAACCAAAATCAGAAAACTGTTTCCCATTTACTTAACTAATACCCTTCTCACCATTTTATGTTTTCGTTTATGTTTTCAAAGTATTTGCTAATCAAATTCAATTCAGAAAACATTTTTGTTTTCACGCTTCAAAAGACATCTAAAAACAATTTCAAAAACACCTTAAAAACTACCAAACACCCACAAATTATTACTTCTACAATATTAAAGAAATTTAAGTCCTTTTTTTTTTTTCCCTCTTATCTAACATGACATAATAGATTTCTAGATTGTAGTAGTAGCATCAAAACCAAATACCATATTTTAACCCAAAATCAACAGTAACAAGTTTCTTGGGATTTTCTTTTCCTTGATACAAACTCATTTGCTCACAGATATCAGAAATAAAGAAAAATCTTCAACTCTACTTACAAATGCCTTGGCCGTCATTGCAAGGAAAGTTTCTCTGAACACAGTTCAACCCTGAAGGAAGGGCACTGAAAACAAATAATTCGTGGTTAACAAGGTTCAAGCATGCGTTAATATTTTCCAAATCAAGCTGAAAATCACCTGCTCTGTAAACTTTCTATGGTGAAGTTGTTCCCAACCAAGTTACTGCAAAATACTCCAAGAAAAAGATTGGAAATGCTAAAATCAAAAGACTGAAAAAAAAACAAAAAAAAACTAGGCCCTTGTTTTGGCACATAGTTTTGAAATGCTCATTTTAAAAAGACTCCATTTCAAAATGTGTCTCATTTCATATTGGTATTTGGGATAGAGATTAGCTTACGTTTGGTTCGTCAGTTAGAAATGAAATTTTAAATTAGAATTGGTTGATTTTTCAAAAACTAATTACAATTTTTATTGACTTTATGAAAAAGACAAAAACTGAGATAAATGAGTACAATTTAGTTGGAACTGAGTTGAAATGTCAAGTGAAAATGAGAATGGTGTGGGTTTTGAAGTGGTGAAAACTTTAAGTTGAATTGTAATCTTTTTGAAAAGCTGGTCTACAAAACTATGTGCTGATCTAACTTTAAAATAATCTAAACATACAGTTGTAACTTCTCTTCATTAACCCAAGAAGGAAGGGACCCCCGTAAATCATTGTATGACAAATCTCTGCAAAGCATAAAAAAACTGTGTTCTTGAGTAACAATTAATAAACTCAAAATAGAGCCAACATTTGTGTTATATCTACTTACATAGTGAGAAGAGATCTGCTTTTTTGTTGGGGCAGGGTTCCATTTAACTTATTATTTCCAAGAAACCTGATTAAGCAAACAAAAATAGTTGGTTCAAAAAGTGTATTGAGACTCATGTTAAAGAGACACCTCGTTTGGGCTAGTTCAGTGGGTGGGAGGGGAGGAGTTTGGATATGAGTTCTTAGGTTTAAAATCTGATAGTGTTTTCATTTCTTTTTAATATGTGAGAGCAAAGGAAAATTTGTTTGGGGCTGAGTGGTGGCTATGACGCTCCTAAATATTTTTTCTTTAGTTTCGACCTCAAAAACTTTATAGGTTTTTCTATTTAGTCCCATTAAAAATTAAAAATTCTCACATAGCTCCCTCTAAAATTAATTTTAAACCCTAAAAATTTTATGATTTTTCTGCTTTGCCCCACTAAAAATTCAAAATTCTCATATAAACCCACTAAAATTTAGTCTTTGAATTTCTACACTTTGATGTTATTATTACTTCAAAGGAAAAATTAGTGTATGCCTCCGTTAAATATATGTTTGGCTCAGCCCTGTGTAGGAGTTATAGGCCTATAATGTAAATACAGATATAGATAAATATAACAAAAGGGATATGGCACATTACAGAAAAGAGAGTGAACTCATGTTGAAAAGAGAATCTGGAATCTGTCCAATTATATTGTTGAAACTCAAATCCCTGGAAAATATTGACGGACAAACTTCGTGAATCAAAGACAAGCTTAGTAAATACTACATGAAAAACTTGGAGTTCCTAAACTGTCAAATTTGCAAGTCAAACTAGAACTTACAAGTGCGCCAAGTTTTCGTATTCTCCAATGTTGGCCGGAATCGAGTCAGAAATTCTGATGTTCCTCAACACTCTGCAGAATACATCAACGAATTTGTTTCATTTCATTATAACAAAAATGGCAATATATTTGAAATCAATAAAGTAAATGTGTTGCTTACAAGAGATTGAGAGACTTCATATCCTTGATAAACGAGAGTGAAGAACTCGACCCGTTTGTGATATCGCCTAAACGCCTACAAATTTCATACCTAAGATTGTCATCTTTAGAACTTGATAGGAAGATACAAACGTAACTAATACCAAAACATAATTACTCACAACTCTTCCAAAGAAGTCAGATTGGAAAATGTCGTTGGTATAGGACCTTCAAAAGAGTTTCCTTGGAGCCTCCTACGGAAACATTTACAAGTAAATTGCATAAACTCGTCTTCAACATGTAAATGACCATTTACAAAAAGAGAGAGAGAGAGAATAGCTACTGAATTTTTCTTACAAGGTAGTAAGCTTTGTCCAATTTCCTATGAAGTCGGGTATCCTTCCGGTGAGTTCAAGGTCCGATGCCCAGCTGTAAAGATTTCAAGTATTTCTTACTATGAGACAGAATTTTTTACGAAGTGACAGTTCGGTCACTGAACTTTTTTTTGATCGATTTTAGTCCCTACCCAAACTTTAAAAATTTTTTTGGTAGGTTTGGTTTATGATGACAGAATCTACAACTGATTTTTGAAATTTGATGAACACATTGTGTACCCTATATAAACTTGAAATTTTACACAACACCCTTTGTAATATATAAAAATGTTCTAGTTTTCAAGCATTTTCGTGGATATTAAAGATAACATTTTGCTTCTTATGTGTCTGTTTTTATTAAATGTCAAGTTATCATGTGAATTGAAATTACCAAACTACCAAAGAAGCAAATTTTAGGGATAAATTAGCCAAAAAAGATAGGGACCAAACTTCCATAATGCTAATAATTTAGGGACTAACAATGCAAAAACTCTGTCTAGAAAAGATGAGAATGTAGTGTATGGTCATAAAGTTCTTACACAACAGCCAAGTTTCGTAGATTGGCGAAAGTTGAAGGAATAGGACCGCTAATTCCCGAACTACCAATGTAACTGCGAAGTAAAAAATCCATACAACATAACAATCTGCATTAGACCAAACTCAATTTTCAATCTAATTTACTAAAAGAAGATATAATAACATTCAAAGTATTTTAGAACTATTTCAAGTTCCAATTTCCCTTGCAACCATAAACAGCCTAGAAGGAACAATCAATTTAAAACCACAGTAGGTAAATAAAAGTGGTGAAGAAAACAATTATCAAACTTACAGTTCTTTTAGTTGCGAAAAGTTCCCAAACTCAGATGGTACAGAACCAGAGAAGTTGTTTTGAAAAAAGGATCTGAAAATCGGACATATAACTAATGTAGAGTTATGTAATCATACTATGAATTCTGCTAGTTTTATATAATCATGACTTTTCTTTTTCCTTGGCATGGGGCCCCCTGAGCACCCACTTTGTTTTTAAAGAAAACCTGTCAGGTTAGGTTTCGAATATGACATCTCAGATCTTGAATCCTCCTTTCCATCCGCGGAGAAAGCCCCAGTGGGGATACAAAACACAATAAGATGTCCAATGACAGACTTTTTTTCCTAACGATTTGAAAGTTCATTAGAAGGTTTTTAAGATTATTCTCGTCTACGTCTCCTAAACTTTAATGTCGTTCCTAGTTTACTCCTTAATCTTTGAAAACTCTTACTGTTCCCCTAACTTTGAATTTGGTGCATGTTTGGTTCATCGGTTCAAACTATTAGTTTGAATTGATTTTTTTATCCTTTTCCTAAAAAGTTTTTTGTCTTTTCTGAAAAAGTTTTTTGTCTTTTCTAAAAAGTCAACAAAAATTACTATTGAAATTTAAATTTTCTAACTCAAACTGGTGAACCAAACGGAGCCTTGTTCCACTTAAGTAGTGGCTAATTCGAAGTTTAGGGAGCAAAGTGAGAATTTTTAAAGTTGGAGAAGTAAAGTGGAAATAACCCTAAAGTTTAAAGGCATAGTTGAGAATAATCCTATTTACTTTAAAGAAGAATGAGGATCTCAATTACTAAAATCCTTTTTGTGGAACAAAAGAAAAGAAAAGAAAACGATGATACAAATGAAGAAAGCTAGCTGTTAGATCTTAGATGTATGACTGCATATAGGAATATGGCAACAACTTACAGTGATAATAGCTCAGTAAGTTTTCCTATTTCCTTTGGGATCTCCCCAGATAGTCCATTTGTTCCAAGGCTCCTAGTAATAGCAAAACAAAGAGCAACAAAATGAGGGGGAGAAAAAGGAAAAAAAAAAATGTAGAATTTTGGACGACAAATAGAAGAAGGAGCTAAAGTGTTTTTGGGCTTACAAATACTTCATTTTAGTCAGATTGCCTATCGATGGCGGAATAGAACCTGTCAAGTAATTCTGGTTCAAATTCCTGCAACAAATACAGGAAAATCATATACTACTCGCAAAGGCGGTATATTTTGAATCGTGTTCGAAAATTAGGACAACATTGCCTGAAACATCTAGTTTAATAATTCAGTGCTACAATGAACTTGGCTTTGTTGTAGAGAGATGATATTAGAGAAATCATACAGATGGATGAGATAGGTCAAAGTCCAAATCTCTTCTGGAATAGGACCAGCAACACCCAGGTCAGTAACTTTCCTGCAAGAAAATTTTTGAACATACAAGTATAAATCATATTTAGCAGTTTTCCTCTATATGACCATGTTCCTACTTAAAACAACTCCTCTTACCTTGACATGTGTTTGCGGGCCCCAATGACTCTAAAAAAGAAAACGTGTTGAAAAAAAAAAATGTTTTAACCTATGAAATTTTGAAACGTCTGCATGAAGTTATAACCTACTAACGACAAATATATATAAGTATTTCCAAACCAAATATTATCTGTAAAAATCTGACAAAAAAATTAAAAAAAAAAAAAGAGAGAGAGAGAAATACAGTTGGGTAATGTGGCATAGAGAGCCATTGTTGTAAGAACAGTCGCATTTGATAAATGGGTTGTAACTGAGGTCGTTCAAGTCGGTAGAGTCTGTGGCCGCACCACTGCAAAGCTCTCCACTTATGTTCCATTGAGTTGGCTCAGCTTCTATCTTCCATTTACTAAATATCGAGTTCAAAGCTCTCACTGCACCAACCAAAGCCAAATGTTGGGGAAAAATAACAAAACAAAAAAGCTTCAGAGCGTCATAAATACTAAACACCACTACTAATAAAAGATGGATCACGGACTCATATTTTGGGACGCATCTTTTATTGGTAGAGCAGCACTAGTGCTACTTAACATTGTTCCAAATGCTAATGACAGGCAACAATTTATGCTCCTAATAAGTAAAACTAACAACAAAGAATAATGCTAAAGACTATCGGCGATATTTAATACCACACACTAATAAATTGTAGGTTTTATAATATAGGGTCCACTAAGATCCATCTTTTATTAATTGTGATGTTTAATGCCACCATTAGCCCCAAAGCATTTTTGCAACAACCTTAGAATATTTATTCAAATTGAAGCAAAGCATCACGAATCAAGATACTAAATCCTAAGTTAAGTTGCCTATGTAACTTTTTTTTTTTTTTAAACTAAGTTTTATTTGGTTCATCGGTTGGAGATGAAACTTTTAATTAGAGTTGATTAACTTTTCAAAAATTAGTTTTTAATTTTGTTAAGTTTTTAAAAAAGAAAAAAAAGAAAAAAAACTGATATAAAAAAAATATAATTTAATTAGAATTAATTTTAAACACAAAATGAAACCTAAATAAAAAATGATGTTCTCACATTGTTATCCCGTAACAACTTTTATAACATACTGAAATCAGAGATGGAATGAAAATGAGATTATTCTAAACAATCATTAATAGCCCTTAGAGGTTGACGTGGGTCAAATACATAAGAGTTACAACCTTTTTAGTTGTCCAATACTTTTATGACACTTTATGATACATGGCCCCACTCTGCTCCATCATGAAAGAACAACCAAATCGAACGTACAACAAATGTCTTGAAGCAAAATGGTTGTAGCAAGAAATCGACACTGGACTCATGTTTTGAACAAAATTAAAAAAATATATATATATATATATATATATATATATATATATAGGGTTTAGTGGGTTCACTAATTCTACAATTCAGGAACACGTATAAGAATATATATAAGAAATTAGTGAACCCACTAAACCCTTTTTATAAGAAATTTGGTCAAAAACAGATTAATAAAAAAAGAGAGAAAATTAATCTTACTAAACCCTTTTTATTATAATTTCTATTGAAAACAAATGGAAAAAAAAAAAAAAAAACTATATAACTGCACTTAATTAACTCCATTTTCTGCTTTTTGTTTCTAATGAAAATTCTAACGAAAAGGGTAAAGAGGGATTTGATTCAAAGCGAGAGTTTTTAAAATTTAGGGGATAAATTTGGAATGACCTTAAAGTTCTAGGACAGAAATCAAAATAATCTCTTTTTTTTTTTTTTTAAATTTTATGCAAAGCAGTTTTACCTTTTTTTTTTCCTCCCTATTATTCATAGTTTAAAATAATACACTACGCAAATCACAGCATATATATATAAATGAATATCAGTTTTCCACGGGACAAACACATCTGGACCGAATTTTGGTGAAGAATCATGCCATGGATGAAAGGGTAAACAAAAAAATCTTTTTTTTTTCTTTTTTTGGCTAAAGCTAATTCCCAGAACTTATCAAAGGAAAAGGAAGAAAATGAATTAAGTATTTTCAACATTAAGCAAATGCATATATATGTATACGTATGTGTGTGTGTGTGTGTAGAGAGAGAGAGAGAGAGACCTTCAGAGGGATCTGTAATGGGTTGAGTCAGACTCTGAGCTCTCGAAAAAGAAGCGAAGCCAATTACGAAGGCAGCTGCAAAACATGCAAAGATAAAAACTGAGGATACTGGTCTTGACATTTTTTTTTTTTTTTTTGGGTTTCTTTATCTGACAACTCAAAAAGAGATGGAAAGCAATATGTAATAATTGTTTTCTTGAGCCACTAAGATATTATATGCCTAGAAAATTCAACTACTATTTCATAAAATAAAAATCTAGTAAAGGTGGCGTAATTAGACTCAATCAACACGGTGTTAGACCCGGTTGTCGTGAACGTGTGCTACCGTTTTTACTTTCTTTACGTTTGTACTTTTACTATGACTTTAGGTCCAACTGATACTTGTAATTTATTTGACCACAACAGTAATAGAAAAGTATAGGATTTTACTATGGTTTTAAACCCTCATGACTTGAAAAGATAACATTGTGATGTCCTAGAAATTCATAAACTTAATTCATGAATTATTATTATGGATTTTCTTCGTTAATATACTTCTAATGAATTATTTTAATGAATATTAAATTTCAAGATCATGAATGACTGTATATGTATCATCGGTGTGATGATGTCAATGATATAACAATGTTGAGTTTCTCTATTGAAATGAGAAATTTTAAATACATGAAAGATAAGATGGACGACATATAAATTTATACAAAAAAATTAATTATGTCATATTAGAGGGATAATGTTAATTTTTGGGAAGGACCCCAATTTTTATTAGTAGGTCAATTTAATGATCTTAGTATTTATTTTAATAATACCAATAGTTAAGCTTTGAGAGCATGATTGGGAATTAATGTGTCACATAGATAGAAGATGAATTATTAGTAGTTACTCTTAGGAAATCCAAAGGTGGAAGATTGATCAAGAATTATGTTTGATTTGAAATCAATGGTGTAGATTTTATGTTAAGTGATCCTAGGCAAATCAATGGTTAAACTTTGGATGATAAGTGACCAATGAGAGCTTAAGGTAAGGATTGGTGTGATGAAAGATCCAATGGATGATAATAAGGATGACAAATTTGGATCAATGGTGGAAATTGGAAGAAAGAAAAACAAAATGAAAATGAAAATTCTATGGGGGAATCCGGATTTTTTGGTTCAAGAAAGCAAGGGGAAATGTAAACAAATGAGAAAAGAAGAAAGTGGTGCATGCATGCAACCACATATAAGAGATTGCATGGTTTATTTTGGCAAGTTAACCCAAGGAAGAGACAGGTGAAAGTGACCCCTTGTCTCCACCTTGTTGAACCAAATTTTCACTCCAAACCTCTCCCAAAGGTGGCAGTAATATAAGGGTTGATTCAGTCAAAAATTTCCCGTTTTACCCCTCAAAAGACAGCTCCCCTTAAGGTAAAAATTGGCTGAAAATAAGTCCTTAACACTTCATTTTGCTCTCACACAAGTTAAGCTCAAAAACCCTAACTGTAACGACCCCGCACAAACCGTTACAGTTGACTTCTTATTTAATCATTTATCTTTTATAAAATTGCGGAAAATATTAAGTTTGAAATAAAAATCTTTACATAATGAAAAACTTTACTTAGATAATTTTAGGAAACTTTAGAAATTTTTTTTTTAATATCAAAATAACTTTCATAATTAATATAGACATATATTTTTAAAAACCCAATGCATGAAATAAAATTTAAGTCCATATAAAATATCCAATCAAATAATAATAAATTAAAGTCTCAAAACTTTATTGGAAATTAAAATGTCCATCTCATGATCATTCCTCCCGTTTCCCTATCACATGTCGTCCCGCTATCCGCTCCAAGCTCCTCCAATACTACATCTTACCATTTCTTTTATCTGCAACATGAATTAAGTTATATAAGCAAGGGTTTAGTAAGATACTTAAATCTCACAAATATAAATAAATATTTTACTTTTATCATTATAAATATAAACATTATTTAAAAACTTTTAACTTTTAAAACCGTCATATATTGGGTCCGGCGTTGCACCATCATAACGCGCTAGTCACGGAAGGGTTGGGGTAGCAAATCCCAAACCAACGGTGACAAAAGTCTGTTCACCGGACAACATCATCATCATCATCATCAAGGGGGTACAACGTCATTTTAAAATATAAAATACATATACATACCATATATATACTTTTCAACAAAACGTCATCATAAGAGAAGTATTATTTAAGAACATCATAACATCGTCATCAACATCAAAACATATACTTCTCAAATTTTTTATTCATGTTGCAGATGAGAGTGTACTTACATAAACGTCTTACTTAACCTTTTCAAATTTTCTGACGGTGACGTGCGATTGAGGTCTCGAATGCTCACCTTTAGAACTGTTCATGCCATGAGTAATAAATATAATAAAATCAACAAAAACTCATAATAATTCATCAAACACATCCATCATATCATAGTAGTGCCTAAAAGGCATATTTCATCATTCAATAACATCACAACACAAAAAAATTGAACAATTTCATAAAATTTTAAATCTTGACCGAATCTGCAAATCAGACCTTCTTCCCTTCAAAAATTCATAACAATTCATACAGGGCTTCAAATTATCTAAAACCAATTTTAAACAAAAGTAGACATCTAGATCTTTCTAAAAATATCAAATTTATTAAAAACAGAGACCATTTGGATCCTCAAAAACAGTTTTAAAAATAGACTGCTAAAATTGTATAGAATCTGACAGCCGGACCTTTGCCTCTTTGAAAAATCATAAAAATTCACATATATCTCTAAACGATTTGAAACTAATTTCAAATGAAAATAGACATCCAGGGCTTTCCAACGATACCAAATTTGTTAAAAATAGAGACTTTTTGTATCCTTAAAAGTAGTTTCAAAACTTGTCATAAAATTTGGAAATTCCAGTAATAGTGGTCAAATCCGAAAATCATTAAAAGTAAAAAAAAAATATCATCACAATGTATATGATTCACACACACACACACACACCAAAACAGCCCTAAGACATGTTTCTAACATATAAAATTATTCAATCATAATATCAACAAAATCATAAATCAAGAAATCAAAAAAACCTAATTTCGCATTGTTCACAAAATCAACCTTATCGCCATCCTTCGATCATCATTCGATAAATATTTCTCATCCTTTCTTCAAACTCACATAAAGATACTCATTAAGAGAATAATCCAATGCCTCAAAGAATTTCAAACTAGAAAGAATAACAAAACCATTCTCATCATTAAATAATATCGAAACATACCTTAAAATCCTTTGATTTTCGGTTTGTAAGAATTTGGAGGTTTGACGGATTCTTTTTTTTTTTTTTTCCTCTGTGTTTGTGCGTGAGAGAGAGGCAGAGAGAGCAGCCAAGAGAATGGGAAAGAAAGGAAAAAGGGAGGCTAGGGAAGAGAGGGAGAGAAAGAGCATAAAAAAATAGAAACTTTGAAAATTGTAAAGGAATTAGTGAGTTATTAATTTAATCCCAAATAAATTTTGGAATTAATTGGGATTGAATTCTTTGATTTAATTGTCTCTTAATATCTGTGGATTGGCTGTCAATAATGTGTCAAAACGTGTAGAAGGAAAAGGAAACAACTAGGTTAACTCTTAGAATTTCCGCACCAAAATCGCACATGATAAACTGGTTGATTACTAGCAGGTATCTAGATAGTATACTGGTCATAACTTCTTACTCTGATATCGGATTTGCACAAATGAGTAGGTGTTGGAAAGATTATGAAAAGCTCTATAAGTTTATCTAATTTGTAGAATAATTTTTGACATTTAAAGATTCATAATTGAGTTAGAAATTAACATCATATAGAATATGTCCTTTTCAGATAATATACTTTCCCTCTTTTTTTTAAATTTTTTTTTAACATTAACATCATCACAAATACTACATACCATATATATATATATAAGCCATCACACAAAATTATCAAGTCATCATAAAAAAAAATCAATTTGGCATGAACTTTGTTCAAGCACATCGAGTCCTCGTCGCGTCACCTGTGAAAAATAACTCAACATAACATTAGAATTAAGAAGTTTCTATCTCATCACATTACCAATAACTCTAATGTTAATTTTCTAATATTATTATTAGTTAGCATTTAGGGCGTTACAATCCCTCTTACCTTATAAAAGTTTTGTCCTCAAAACTTAGAATAATTCCGGATAATTCGTTCTCATAGCGTCTTCTCGCTCCCATATAGCTTCCTCTAACTTGTGATTACGCCAAAGAACTTTTACTAAATGAATCTCTTTGTTTCTCAAGGTCTTCGTCTTTCGAACAAGAATCTCAACTGGTTTCTCTTCGTAACTCATATCTTTTTGAATCTGAATCGATTGCGGTTGGATGACATGAGATGGATCCAATACATACTTCTTCAACATTGAGACATGAAATACATTGTAGATGGACATCATCTCCTGTGGCAAATTTAACTTATATGCCACATTGTCAATATGCTCAATCACCATGTATGGTCCCACATACTTGGGACTAAGCTTTCCTTTCTTCCCAAATCGCATCACACCTTTCATCGGGGCGACCTTGATAAACACCAAGTCTCCAACCTTAAACTCTAAGGGCCTTCGACGCACATTCGCGTAGCTTTTCCGCCTACTTTGAGCCGTGGTAATCCACTGCTGAATCACTTTCAATGCTTTAGTTGTCTTATTGAAGAAGTCAGTCTTCTCATTAAGTTCCAACTCCGCTAGCTTCTTTTCCCCAGCCTCATGCCAATAAATTGGGGACCTACAATGTCTTCCATATAGTGCCTCATAGGGAGCCATCCCAATCATCGCTTGATAACTATTGTTATAAGTGAACTCAGCCAATGGCAAAAACTTACACCAACTCCCCTTAAAGTCTAAGGTACAAGCTCGAAGCATATCCTCAAGTGCCTGATTAGTCCTTTCCGTCTGATCGTCTGTTTACGGATGAAAAACCGTGCTAAACTTCAACTTTGTACCCATAGCAGCCTGAACACTTTTCCAAAAATGGGAGATGAACCTACTATCTCAACCCGAAATAATAGATCTAGGAACCTCATAAAGCCTTACGACCTCCTTCACATATAGTTCTGTCAACTGTTCCATAGAGGACGTCATTCGAATAGGAAGAAAATGTGCTGATTTGGTCAATCTGTCGATGATCACCCATATTGCATCAGATGCATTCGTAGTCCTTGGTAGTCCAATAATAAAATCCATCGCAATGTCTTCCCATTTCCATTCCGGTATCTGAATTGACTGAAGCACTCCTCCTGGCTTATGGTGTTCAGCCTTAACTTGTTGGCATGTCATACAATGCTTCACATAGTGTGCTACATCCTTCTTCATTTCGAACCACCAGAAACTATTTTTAAAATCCACGTACATTTTGGTTGCACCAGGATGAAGTTATACGGGGTGTTGTGCGCCTCTTCAAGAATCTTTTTCCTCAGTTCCTCGTCCTTAGGAATACATAAACGTCCCTTAAACTTTCGCACTCCATCATCAGACGCAATAAATCCTTCGCACTCCCCTTCAAGCATTTCCTTTTTAATTCTCGCAAGGCTTGGATCAAGGTCTTGCTTACTTCGAATGTCCTCTAAAATAGTTGGAGACAAGGTCATGGCAGAGAGTCGTCCAACTATTAATTCCAGCCCAAATTCAAAAATCTCCTTTTGAAGAGGTTTGGACATCGCATTCAAGGACATTAACGAGACAGGGGTCTTCCGACTCAACGCATCAGCTACTCTATTTGCCTTCCCCGGATGGTATAGGATTTCACAATCGTAATCCTTTACTAGCCTAAGCCACCTCCTTTGCCTCATATACAAATCCTTTTGCGTGAACAAGTATTTCAAACTTTGGTGATCGGTGTATATTTGACATCGGACTCCATATAAATTGTAACGCCCCGACCACCCATGTAGGACCGACCACGCGAATGGGGGTCGTTACATTACTTACTTAACTTAAACTTACTTAATTTCTAGAGTAATTTTCTTTTTTTTTAAACATACATACATAAAACATAAAACCTTAAACTTAAACTTAAACATAAACATAGCTTAAACTTATTCTCATGCATAAACTTAACTTATTCATATGTATTTACCCGAGTACTGAGCTTTCACCTTTTAAGAAAGTTACCATGCATAAACATAAACCGTGGACCAGACCCGTCCTAATGCGGATCGGTACAACACGAGGCAACTCGCTTGCCATACATACTTAAACCTTGCCATATATACTTAAAACATAAAGTAAACCCATTTTTCATTTCAAACATACTTTATAAAACCGTGGCGGAGTCCATCCCACATTTCACAGTCCGCAGCGCCATCTCTCCACAGTCTTGCATCAAGTATTACCGGTAGGTTGCTTTCCTACAGCATGAACGTAAGTAATGAGCTAATGCCCAGTAAGTACAATATTCAATCCGCATGTATATGGAAGTGCAAAAATGCATGAACCGGTTATGATTTCTTATGAATCAATTATGGTTTGATAGTTAATTTAAACTTAATTCTGTTTCCTTATATCTCATGTATGCACGTACTGTGGTACACAACCATGGAGTGGTTGAAGGCGGCCAGTCCGTTCCAACTCAAACCATGAAACAAACTGTTTAACACGGAGTAGTTGAGGCAGCTAGTCCAATCCAACTCAAACCATGGAATATACTATTTAAACCCGCCCTTATGGCAAGTCAGTACGACACAACAGCTTAACTTGTCTTATCTCATATCTTAAAACTTGTTCTTACTTTATTATTTAATATCTGTGAACATGTTTTATGATATTACGATATCAAACATAAAACATAACATACCTCATTCATAGCGTATAACATCGTATCATAGCATACTTCATCAATACATACTACATCGTACCAAAGCATAACATACCATAACATACTACATCGTCTCATAAAATCGTAACATAACATACTACATCGTATCATAACATCGTAACATAACATACTACATCGTATCATAAATCATGTAAATCAATTCATGATTTCTTAAAAAGAAACACGTCATGCAACAAAACATGTTGTTCATGCTGTAGGCGGAGTTGTACTTACCTTCCGTCCAATGCTCTTGATTTATCGTCCCATCATGGCACGAGAACAATTCCTACTCCTGTTTCCAAACAGGGTATAAGATAAGAATTATTTACATTCTATCTTATCATAAATCATAATTATTAAATGTTGGTATCCCAACCAACAACCATGGGTAATCCTAGGTATATACCCCCATAATCTACTAATGAAAACTCAATTGGTTTTTGTTAAATCGATACTAGCCGTAACCTTAGGGCTCATGGCCCAACCAGACATAAACAGTAACTCGGTATCCTGACCGGTTACTAAAGTTTATCCTTTTAAAAATACCATATTTTCGTAAAATCATAACTTATAAGTAAAGACAGTTAAAAACTATCAAACTTAGAAAACATATTCTTAAAAACAGTTCATTAACTTAAATGTTAGTACATGTGCAAGTATTTCTTGCTTTTACACTATCCTTTGAAAAACCTGTGCATGAACTTCCTATTTCCTGCACAGTCCCGGAAAATCAGGTTTTACTTAAAAATCTGCTTAAAATCTGGAAAAACTTCCTTCATAGATCATTTCACTTAAGACTCAAGACATGAGCTCTCGATTATAAAATTATTCTAAGAGTGGAACTTATAAAACCAATTTATAAGTTCAATCGCCAATTATGATTGGATTTAATAAAAATCCGACAGCATAACGGCTTATTTTCCTTAATACCCAAAATTTAAACCTGCAATAAAAACCATTTTATAGAGAGTTTTGGCACACCATAACTGCAAGATGTGCCATCCATAACACATTCATCATAAAAACATATAACATATCTCATTCTAATTCAATTTCACTTAATTAACTTGAACATCAAATATATAAACATATATATATTTTGATATTCAATTCAAAGCATATAAATAGGCATGTAATCAATTCAATAAATGACTTAAAGTAGTCAAGATTACTACCGAGATCGTTCGACGACGTTCGGTGAGTAAAACGCTTCCTGCTGGACATTCAAAACACTTTTTAATTTCGAGCGAGTAAACTTTTAATCGCCATTCTTATCCTTCGAGATTTTATCTCGCAAATCTGAGGTTGTAAACATGTCCGGAACGTCGAAAATAGGCCGGAAAGGCGATCTTCGAAAATTCGTCGATGGTTGACCGGCGTTGACCAACGTTGACCGGCGTTGACCGACGGCAGAAGGGGCGGAGATGGGCACCGTTTTGAAGATCTCGACGAGAGGAACCCATTTCTAGTGTCCACTTCTTTAAACGGCGTTCGGTTTTCTCAAAAATGTAAGAAAACGAACTAGAAGACGGCGGCGGATCACGAAAATTTCCGGCAACGATCGGAGTGGTGATGGACTGGGCTTTGTTCCTCTCGACGAGTGGAACTCAACGAAACCAACGGCTTGTAAAATAGAGCTCAGATTGCACCGAAATCTCGCTTGAAAGTTTATGTGTTCGAAACTTTCCTAGCAATTTTCTGGCGAACGGCGGCGAGTGACGCGGCCAAACTCCGGCTATGGGACACTCGGGTGATGGGCTGCAAGGTTCACCGGCGCGTGCGGCGGTGGCTGGACGGAGACTTGAGCTCCAACGACGGCAGCACTTGCGTGAAATAGAGAGAGATGAGCGAGAAAAAGGAAGAGAGAAACGTGAAGGAGAAGTTGGCTACTGATGTTATCCTCTTCTCCTTAACTAATATCTTATTTCTGCCTTCCTTCATAAGCCAACCGCTTGCGTGGCTGAGGGAGAGAACGGAAAAATAAGAGAGAGAGAGAGAGAGAAAGACGTGAAGGACAAGGAAATAACTAGGAAGAGGTCTGATGTTTATCCTCTTCCTTTCCTTATTTATTCTTATCATTATCCTTACAATTGCTCCAAACCCAAAGCTTTATGAGATAAATATATCAGGTGGGAATTTCATTTACTGTTTCTCCTTTTCCCTTTTTTTTTTTTTTTTTCTTTCTTATATTTATTATATCAAGTGTGGACTGACCACACATGTAATGCATATAAATACATTTATAGTTTCTTTTCTCCTCCTTAAGAACAGAACCATATATATATATGTATGTATATATATATACACATACACACTTGCATCACTTTTTTTCAAAAATTACACTGCAATATCAACTCAATCAAACTTAAAGTCAACCTGGTTAAACTTTGAACGAAATAAAAGTTAAAATTCCTATTTTGCCCTTTTTTCCAAAAAGTTTTATATTTGCCGAAGCAAATTATTTTTGAGTCTCGTAGCTAATTTAACGAGAACTCAAACATATATTGATTTTTAACTCAGATTATGAGTTTCATATCATCATATATAATTAAATCTTAATTTTTCTTTGTTTCAAAGGAAATCATAAATTCATAAAAAATTCGGGTTCTTACATTCTACCCTCCTTAAAAAATTTTCGTCCTCGAAAATTCAGATACTTCTAGGTAACTTTTCTTAAAAATCCACCATAGATCCATAATGGTTCGTTCATGTTCCCATTTTAATACTTTAATGGGATCATGTCTTTTATACAGAACCATAATCTTACTTTCATATCCTCATAATTCATACCTTTATACTATCGTACATATTTTCATACATTCTTACTGCATACTTTCTTACTTTCATAAAGCATACTATCATACTTTCATACTTATCATACTTATCATATGACATACTGCATACTTATGAGTTGTCTTATCATACTTACTTACTTTCATATTGTATACTTTTCTTTTGATACTGCATCACAAGAACTATATACGTAAAAAGCTGAGCAAGTATATCATATAACTTGCTATATTTTGAATAGCATATCTTATATAACTTTTTCGTACTTAAAAAGTATATCGTATCATATAGTTAACTTCCCATACTTGGAAAGTATATTGTATCATATATAACTTTTTCATACTTGAAAAGCATATCTTAAAATTTTTCCATACTTGGGAAACATATCGTATCATATATTCAATAATTTCTTTCTTGAAACTTGATCCTATGCTACTAGAACCCTTTGCTTTTCTTAATGGCCCCCATCTTGGAATTCGTCTCTTTCTTAGAACTCATCCCTCAAGGATTTGGCCTAAGGCCCCTATCTTGGAACTTGCTTCCTCAAAGATTCGGCCTTTCATAATAGTTCCTAACTCGGAACCTTTATACTTATGACAGCCCTTATCTTGGAATTTCTTCATCAAGGATTTGGCCGTCTTACTTAACATGAAGGGGTTCTATTAACATGTGATCATAGTTTAAGCATTTCTTATAAAATATTATCTTTGAAACTTTTCAAAGTTCATAATGGAAAAACTATAATATCGTTCAAGTGATGCATCGAAAAGTATACTTAAAATATCCAACTACTTTATGTATAGTAGAAGCCTTTCTCATTGCTTCAAACTTTTCTTTCATAGCACAAGAGTATAATCGTAATTCTTAGGGATATCTAAACTTCTCATCATTTCATAACTTCCCTTACTAGGGATCATATCCTCAACTTCATCGTCAAATTCATAGCCGTCATCATAATCTACTAAATTCTTACTGACCATAGCCAACTTATTGTTTGCGTATTGCGTTAATATTACCACTAAGTCAAGGCACTACCAAACATTTTTTTTTTATATCTACTATTTCTCTTACTGGGGCAAAATTTCCATAAACATGAAACTTACATTCTACAGTGTAAATCCTATTTCTTATTGCTGTTCTAGCAATTATCATTGCAACTTAGGCACTATAGTTGCAAGATTAGGCTCTTACGGAATTTTGGTTCGATCGTACCTGCGACAAACTAACTTCTAGTTCTAATTCTAATTCGTGACATTTCTAACACCCATTCTTCATTCATATCTTGGCATATTATATCATGAAAACATCGTAACTTATCAGCTTATCATGCTAGAGATTCATCACGATCTCATCCTATCATATCATATCGTAAGCTTAGCTTATCCACCACGCTTTCGCTGTGCAACTCTGATCCACTGGAAATAATAAGCCATAGAATTATTCGGATAAACGCGCCAAGCTGCAACATGGCTAAGTTGTCGTCTCGTATACGTATCCTGGTATATCTTGGGATCGTGACAATACATAATATAAGTGGTCCTAAGTGTCATAAAAATAACATTTAGGAACCTCCTTTCAAGTCCTCCATGCCAAGGCACCATGCTCGAGCCTCCTCGTCTAGATGTCAGCTAACAAGCACAACTTGAAAATACGTCTCTACAACACAAAATCTGAAAAGAATCTCCATATCGTGCAACCACCCTTTGGGTCCTGTCGAAGGTGCGGAGCTCCTCCTCCATTCCTCGGAATGCCAACAAAGCCTTGCGGTCCTCTTCGATCCAACCAGGTTTAATACCAGGTATATATCTTTATCATAGTAATCTTATAATCTCGCATAATTAATACATAAAACAGAGTAAGAAAACAAACTTACAAAACTGTGGCGCTGGCAGCAGAACTGTGAAACTGGATGGCAGAAAACCTTCGTTTTGATACCATTCTCTGTAACGCCCCGACCACCCACGTAGGACCGACCACGCGAATGGGGGTCGTTACATTACTAACTTAACTTAAACTTACCCAATTTCTAGAGTAATTTTTTTTTTTTAAACATACATACATAAAACATAAAACCTTAAATTTAAACATAAACATAGCTTAAACTTATTCTCATACATAAACTTAACTTATTCATATGTACTCACCTGAGTACTGAGCTTTCACCTCTTAGGAAAGTTACCATGCATAAACATAAACTGTGGACTAGACCCGTCCTAATGCGGATCGGTACAACACGAGGCAACTCGCTTGTCATACATACTTAAACCTTGCCATATATACTTAAAACATAAAGTAAACCCATTTTTCATTTCAAACATACTTTATAAAACCGTGGCGGAGTCCATCCCACATTTCACAGTCCGCAATGCCATCTCTCCACAGTCTTGCATCAAGTATTGCCGGTAGGTTGCTTTCCTACAGCATGAACGTAAGTAATGAGCTAATGCCCAGTAAGTACAATATTCAATCCGCATTTATATGGAAGTGCAAAAATGCATGAACCGATTATGATTTCTTACGAATCAATTATGGTTTCATAGTTAATTTAAACTTAATTCTGTTTCCTTATATCTCATGTATGCACGTACTGTGGTACATAACCATGGAGTGGTTGAAGGCGGCCAGTCCGTTCCAATTCAAACCATGAAACAAACTGTTTAACACGGAGTAGTTGAGGCAGCCAGTCCAATCCAACTCAAACCATGGAATATACCATTTAAACCCGCCCTTATGGCAAGTCAGTACGACACAACAGCTTAACTTGTCTTATCTCATATCTTAAAACTTGTTCTTACTTTATTATTTAATATCCATGAACATGCTTTATGATGTTACGATATCAAACATAAAACATAATATACCTTATTCATAGCGTATAACATCGTATCATAGCATACTTCATCAATACATACTACATCGTACCATAACATAACATACCATAACATACTACATCGTATCATAACATCGTAATATAACATACTATATCGTATCATAACATCGTAATGTAACATAACATACTACATCGTATCATAAATCATGTAAATCAATTCATGATTTCTTAAAAAGAAACACGTCATGCAACAAAACATGTTGTTCATGCTGTAGGCGGAGTTGTACTTACCTTCCGTCCTACGTTCTTGATTTATCGTCCCATCATGGCACGAGAACAGTTCCTACTCCTGTTTCCAAACAGGGTATAAGATAATAATTATTTACATTCTATCTTACCATAAATCATAATTATTAAATGTTGGTATCCCAACCAACAACCATGGGTAATCCTAGGTATATGCCCCCATAATCTACTAATGAAAACTCGGTTGGTTTTTGTTAAATAGATACTAGTCGTAACCTTAGGGCTCATGGCCTAACCAGACATAAACAGTAACTCGGTATCCTGATCGGTTACTAGAGGTTATCCTTTTAAAAACATCATATTTTCGTAAAATCATAACTTATAAGTAAAGACAGTTAAAAACTATCAAACTTAGAAAACATATTCTTAAAAACAGTTCCTTAACTTAAATGTTAGTGCATGTGCAAGTATTTCTTTCTTTTACACTATCCTTTGAAAAACCTGTGCATGAACTTCATATTTCCTGCACAGTCCCGGAAAATCAGGTTTTACTTAAAAATCTGCTTAAAATCTGGAAAAACTTCCTTTATAGATCATTTCACTTAAGACTCAAGACATGAGCTCTCGATTATAAAATTATTCTAAAAGTGGAACTTATAAAACCAATTTATAAGTTCAATCGTCAATTATGGTTGGATTTAATAAAAATCCGGCAGCATAACGGCTTATTTTCCTTAATACCCAAAATTTAAACATGCAATAAAAACAATTTTATAGAGAGTTTTGGCACACCATAACTGCAAGATGTGCCATCCATAACACATTCATCATAAAAACATACAACATATCTCATTCTAATTCAATTTCACTTAATTAACTTGAATATCAAATATATAAACATATATATATTTTGATATTCAATTCAAAGCATATAAATAGGCATGTAATCAATTCAATAAATGACTTAAAGTAGTCAAGATTACTACCGAGATCGTTCGACGACGTTCGGTGAGTAAAACGCTTTCTGCTGGACATTCAAAACACTTTTTAATTTCGAGCGAGTAAACTTTTAATCGCCATTCTTAACCTTCGAGATTCTATCTCGCAAATCCGAGGTTGTAAACATGTCCGGAACGTCGAAAATAGACCAGAAAGGCGATCTTCAAAAATTCATCGACGGTTGACTGGCGTTGACTGAGGCGAAGATGGGCACTATTTCGAAGATCTTGACGAGAGGAACCCATTTTTGATGCTCACTTCTTCAAACGGCGTTCGGTTTTCTCAAAAATGTAAGAAAACGAACTAGAAGACGGCGGCGGACCGGGAAAATTTCCGACAACGATCAGAGTGGTGATGGACTGGGCTTTGTTCCTCTCGACGAATGGAACTCAATGAAACCAACGGCTTGTAAAATAGAGCTCGGATTGCACCGAAATCTCGCTTGAAAGTTTATGTGACCGAAACTTTCCTAGCAATTTTCCGACGAACGGCGGCGAGTGACGCGGCCAAACTCCGACTATGGGACATTCGGGTCATGGGCTGTAAGGTTCATCGGCGCGTGCGGCGGTGGCTGGCCGGAGACGTGAGCTCCAACGACAGCAGCACTTGCGTGAAACAGAGAGAGATGAGCGAGAAAAAGGAAGAGAGAAACGTGAAGGAGAAGTTGGCTGCTGATGTTATCCTCTTCTCCTTAACTAATCTCTTATTTCTGCCTTCCTTCACAAGCCAACCGCTTGCGTGGTTGAGGGAGAGAACGGAAAAATAAGAGAGAGAGAGAGAGAGAGAAAGACGTGAAGGACAAGGAAATAACTAGGAAGAGGTCTGATGTTTATCCTCTTCCTTTCCTTATTTATTCTTATCATTATCCTTACAATTGCTCCAAACCCAAAGCTTTATGAGATAAATATATCCGGTGGGAATTTCATTTACTGTTTCTCCTTTTCCCTTTTTTTTTTTCTCTCTTATATTTATTATGTCAAGTGTGGATTGACCACACATGTAATGCATATAACTACATTTATAGTTTCTTTTCTCCTCCTTAAGAACAGAACTATATATATATATGTATGTATATATATACACATACACACTTGCATCACTTTTTTTCAAAAATTAGACTGCAATATCAACTAAATCAAACTTAAAGTCAACCTGGTTAAACTTTGACCGAAATAAAGGTTAAAATTCCTATTTTGCCCTTTTTTCCAAAAAGTTCTATATTTTCCTAAGCAAATTATTTTTGAGTCTCGTAGCTAATTTAACGAGAACTCAAACATATATTGATTTTTAACTCAGATTATGAGTTTCATATCATCATACATAATTAAATCTTAATTTTTCCTTGTTTCAAAGGAAATCATAAATTCATAAAAAATTTAGGTTCTTACATAAATAATGCCTCTATATTTTCAATGCAAACACAATAGCAGCCAACTCTAAGTCATGGGTAGGGTAGTTCTTCTCATAGTCCTTTAATTGCCTTGAAGCATAGGCAATTACCTTCCCATTCTGCATCAAGACTCCACCAAGTCCCATTTTAGAAGCATCATTGTAAATTACAAACCCTTCATCCCCATCCGGAATCGCCAAGATTGGGGCACTTGTGAGTCGTCTTTTTAGCTCTTGGAAGCTCTTTTCACAGTCCTCTGTCCATTCAAACTTCTTTCCTTTTCGGGTAAGTGTCATAAGCGGCATAGCAAGTTTCGAAAAATCAGCCATAAATTTCCTGTAATATTCTGCTAAACCAAGGAAACTTCTGATCTCACTTGCATTGGTTGGTCTCTTCCAATTACTGACGGCCTCAACCTTTGCAGGATCCACCATTATGCCATCTTTAGAAATCACATGACCAATGAATGCCACATGATCCAACCAAAACTCGCACTTAGAGAATTTGGCATACAACTGGTGCTGTTTCAATGTTTGCAAGACTATTCTTATATGCTTCTCATGTTGGTCTCGAGTCTTTGAATAAATGAGAATGTCGCCAATAAACAGTATCACAAACTTATCTAGAAACTCCTTAAACACTCTATTCATTAAGTCCATGAATGCAGTAGGGGCATTGGTCAACCTAAATGGCATGACCATAAGCTCATAATGGCCGTATTGAGTTCTAAAGGCTGCCTTGAGGATATCTCCTTCCTTGATCTTTAGTTGTTAGTATTCAGATCGTAAATCAATCTTTGAAAACACAGTCGCACCTTGTAGTTGGTCGAATAAATCTTCAATTCTCGACAATGGATACTTATTCCTTATGGTCACCTTGTTTAGCTCTCTATAGTCGATGCAGAGTCTCATTGTCCCATCTTTCTTCTTCACAAATAATACTGGAGCTCCCCACGGTGAATGACTAGGGCGAATGAAACCCTTGTTCAACAGCTCTTGAAGTTGCTCATATAATTCTTTCAATTCAGCAGGTGTCATACGATAAGGTGCCTTAGAGATTAGCCCAGTGCCCGGTGCTAACTCAATCTCGAACTCGATTTCTCTATCTGGCGGCAAACCTGGCAAGTCCTCTGGAAACACATCACCAAAATCTCATACGACAAGTACATTTTCAAGTTTCAATTTGTCTTCTTTCTTCTTATTCACAATACTGGCTAAGAAACCATTACAGCCATTGGCTCGCATCTTTCGGGCCTTCATTGCTGACAGGAACAACTTCGTCTTCTTCTTCGCATCACCAATGAATTCAAATCGATCATCTCCTTCGAGATCAAACACGACCTTACGTCTCCGGCATTCAATAGACGCGTTGTACTTTCCTAAGAAATCCATACCTAAAATTAGGTCATAGTCAAACATCTCGAGCACTATCAGATTACTATAGAGCTCTCTATCAACAATTCTCATCGGCACTGCTCGTAGCCAATGAGTGGATATCATCACTTCCCCAGAGGGTAGTGTCGTAGTGAATCCCTGACTCAAGATATTCTGATTTATTCCTAGTCTTTTAGCAAAAGTAGAAGACACAAAGGAGTGTGAGGCTCCTGTGTCGAAAAGAACGTTAGCATACTGCTTATGAACAAGTATCTGATCTGTGACAACAGTAGAAGTCTCAGCAGCTGCTTCTTCTTTGGTCATGGTGAAAATTCTACCATTGGTGGTAAATGGAGGAGCCTCAAGTCGTCCCTGGGAAATATGAGGTCCTTCAAGAATGGCCTGCATACTATGGAGCTGAGCTGGTGGGTTTCTCTGTTGTCTTTGCTGGAAGGGCTAGTACATCTTATTCGGACAATCCTTGGACAGGTGATCCTCGCGTCCGCAACCATAATATAGATTTGTGCCTATACGGCACTCCCCCAAATGTAGCTTTCCACACTTTGAACAAGGTGGAATGTTTTTGGCTTGCTTAGTTGGTTGGCCTCCTACTTGGCGGTTGTTATGGTTTCTCTGATTGGAAAAGTTCCCCTTCCTCTTGTTGTTGTTCCACTGACCTCCCTGAGACCTGTCTTGATTTCTGAAGTTTCCGCGGTTCTGGTTGTTGTTGTTATTGTTGTTCTTAGGGACTTCGCTCTGACATGGCTAGCATTCCTTTGGCTTATTCAAATGATATTCAGCACGAAGAGCACACCTGACACATTCAGCTGTGGTGGTTGGTGGAGCAGTCCCGCTATCAACATTCATTGTAATCTTGGGTCTCAGCATCCCGATCATTCTCCTTAGCCGTTCTTCTTCATTTGGCACCAGGTGGGGACAAAAGCGTGCTAGTTGGTTAAACCGCTTAACAGCTTCTGTCACCGATAGATTTTCTTGACGAAAGTTATTAAACTCGTCATAGTATTCTCTAGTCACAGACATGTTGAAATACTACTCATTAAATTCCTGGATAAAGTCTTCCCATGTCATCTGACTTATATCCCTGCTCAACTCTATTCCTTCCCACCAGATTCTAGCATCATCCATCAAACAGTATGAAGCACACTTCACTTTCTCATTCTCGGTTAAACCTATGAAATTAAGGACTAACTCGATCGACTTCAACCATCCTTGAGCTACCAAAGGGTCAGTTGAACCACTAAATTCCTTAGGCTTCATCCTCTTGAATCGTAGATACAGTGACTCATGATTTGTTGCTGCTTGAACTCCTCTATCTTGCACTGGTTGTGCAACCGGTAGATTAATGGGGACTTCAACTCTATTTGCATTAGCTTGCAAATTGTCAATGAGAGCCTGTTGTTCCTACACTTGCCTCTGAAGTTGAACCACAATTCTACTAAATTAGGCTTTGCCATCGCTTCATTTCCAACTTGTCCACGACCCCTTGTTGGTCTTGACGCAACTGCACCATAATTTCTGCCAAGTTAGGTTCCGCAGCAACCTCATCTTCGGCTTGCACTCGGCCGTTACCACGTTCTCAAATTGCACGTCCTCGTCCGCGTACCATCTTATCTTAGTCATCTGTTAGTACCAAAATTGTCAATAAGAGATTTTTTTATTTTTTTTATTTTTTGATATTGAGTCAGGATTCAAACTTTCTATAAATAGAACATCACCTCACAATTCTTACATTTCTATTTAAGGAAAATAATTAATTACTTACATGAAGAAGTTTGAAGTGGATACGTGATGATGCATGATAGGAAATAGGAAACCTCTCTGATACCATATCTGTAACGACCCCTCACGAACCGTTACAGTTGACTTCTAATTTAATCATTTATCTTTTATAAAATTACGTAAAATATTAAATTTGAAATAAAAATCTTTACATAATGGAAAACTTTACTAAGATAATTTTAGGAAACTTTAGAAAAAAAAATTTTTATATCAAAATAACTTTCATAATTAATATGGACATATATTTTTAAAAACCCAATGCATGAAATAAAATTTAAGTCCATATAAAACATCAAATCAAATAATAATAAATTAAAGTCTCAAAACTTTATTGGAAATTAAAATGTCCATCTCATGATCATTCCTCCCGTTTTCCTACCACATATCGTCCTGCTATCCGCTCCAAGCTCCTCCAACACTACATCTTACCATTTCCTTTATCTGCAACATGAATTAAGTTATATAAGCAAGGGCTTAGTAAGACACTTAAATCCCACAAATGTAAATAAATATTTTACTTTTATCATCATAAATATAAACATCATTTAAAAACTTTTAACTTTTAAAACCGTCATATATTGGGCCCGACGTTGTACCATCATAGCGCGCTAGTCACAAAAGGGTTGGGGTAGTAAATCCCAAACCAACGGTGACAAAAGTGCGCTCACCGGATAACATCATCATCATCATCAAGGGGGTACAATGCTATTTTCAAACATAAAATACATATACATACATATATATACTTTTCATCAAAACGTCATCATAGGAGAAGTATTATTTAAAAAAATCATAACATCGTCATCAACATCAAAACATATACTTCTCGAATTTTTTATTCATGTTACAGGTGAGAGTGTATTTACATAAATGCCTTACTTAACTTTTTCAAATTTTCCGATAGTGACGCGCAATTGAGGTCCCGAGTGCTCACCTTTAGAACTGTTCATGTCATGAGTAATAAATATAATAAAATCAACAAAAGCTCATAATAATTCATCAAACACATCCATCATATCATAGTAGTGCCTAAAAGGTATATTTCATCATTCAATGACATCACAACACAAAAAAATTGAAGAATTTTATGAAATTTTAAATCCTGACCGAATCTGCAAATCAGACCTTCTTCCCTTCAAAAATTCATAACAATTCATACAGGGCTCCAAATGATCTAAAACCAATTTTAAACGAAAGTAGACATCTAGATATTTCTAAAAATATCAAATTTATTAAAAACAAAGACCGTTTGGATCCTCAAAAACAGTTTTGAAAATAGACCGCTAAAATCGTATAGAATCTGGCAGCCGGACCTTTGCCTCTTTGAAAAATCATAAAAATTTACATATATCTCCAAATGACTTAAAACTGATTCCAAATAAAAATAAACATCCAGTGTTTTCTATCAATATTAAATTTATTAAAAACAAAGACTTTCTGTATCCTTAAAACCAGTTTTGAAAACAGACCACTAAAATTATATAAAATTTGGCAGCCGGACCTCTGCCTCTTTGAAAAATCATAAAAATTCACATATATCTCCAAACGATATGAAACTAATTTCAAATAAAAATAGACATCTAGGGCTTTCCAATGATACCAAATTTGTTAAAAATAGAGACTTTTTGTATCCTTAAAAGTAGTTTCGAAACTTGTCATAAAATCTTGAAATTCCAGTAACAGTGGTCAAATTCGAAGAATGGGAAAGAAAGGCAGAGAGAGCAGAGAGAGCAGCCAAGAGAATGGGAAAGAAAGGAAAAAGGAAGGCTAGGGAAGAGAGGGAGAGAGAGAGCATAAAAAAAAAAAAAAGAAACTTTGAAAATTGTAAAGGAATTAGTGAGTAATTTAATCCCAAATAAATTTTGGAATTAATTGGGATTGAATTCTTTGATTTAATTGTCTCTTAATATATGTGGATTGGCTGTCAATAGTGTGTCAAAATGTGCAGAAGGAAAAGGAAACAACTAGGTTAATTCATAGAATTTCCGCACCAAAATCGCACATGGTAAACTGGTTGGTTACTAGCAGGTATCCGGATAGTATACTAGTCATAACTTCTTACTCTGATATCGGATTTGCACAAATGAGTAGGCGTTGGAAAGCTTATGAAAAGCTCTATAATTTTATCTAATTTGTAGAATAATTTTTGACATTTAAAGATTCATAATTGAGTTAGAAATTAACATCATATAGAATATGTCTTTTTCAGATAATATACTTTCCCTCTTTTTTTTTTTTTTTAAACATTAACATCATCACAAATACTACATACCATATATATATATATATATAAGCCATCACACAAAATTATCATGTCATCATAAAAAAAATATCAATTTAGCATGAACTTTGTTCTAGCACATCGAGTCCTTGTCGCGTCACCTGTGAAAAATAACTCAACATAACATTAGAATTAAGAAGTTTCTATCTCATCACATTACCAATAACTCTAATGTTAATTTTCTAATATTATTATTAGTTAGCATTTAGGGCATTACACTAACTCTCTAGCCACCACCAAGTTCAAAACAAAAAGAAGAATCACCACTCTATTCTCCATCTCCAACACCCCTCAAGCACCCTCCTCCCTCCATTTTCAAGCTCTAAGCAACCCCATCACCAAGTTCGAAGAAGTGTGGAACGGAGTTAGAGGATGTTTTACTATAGGTAATCTAGTGATATTCTTTGTGTTCTAGTCTTTTTTGGAGAACTAAAGCATGATGTTTAGTTATGATCTTAATGTTAGACTTCTTCTTATCTAGGAAAAAATTTTGGGAAGAACTTGGGAGGTTCGAGATCTTAAAGGATCCCTGGAGCATTTCGGTAAGATCTATGAACCTTGTTGAAGTTTACAGTTGTTGTGGTGATAAAACATGCATTAGAAACTTTGGTATAAAAAAATTAAATTATATATTAAGATTCTAAAAAGGATAAGCTTCATTTTAGGCTTCGGAATCACTTGATTTGCTTTTATATGTCTAAAGTTATGTGCTTTTGAAGTTGTGACACAAAACTAGAGGAAAAATGAACCTCCGGGACACAGACTAGCCACGGGTTTATTAAACACCAAACCCTTTAAACTCAAAATTTTGGATTATAAGTTAGAGAACTAAAAAGTAGATTCTTTGAGCTTTCCAACAAGGTATCATATGCCTTGAATGGATAATTGTGCAATTTTTGATGAATTTTACAATTTTGGGCTACAAACCCAAAATCCTTGTTGGAACCCTGTACTAGCCACGGGGTTTTGTAGCCTTTAAGTTAGTAAACCATAACTTTTTATAAAACTATTTTTACCATACAAAATAGACATTATAAGCTTTCCAATGACATATCTTTTGTCTTATTTGGACTTGTAATAAATTGTTATGGATTTTCTAATCTTACCCATGAATCTGGACTTGTGGTACAAATGTGGGACCAACAGTGACAAAACCTAAGTTTATGGTATGAAATACTTAAGTACTAAAGGAAATAACTTTACCACTGTAAAGTAGACATCTTAAGCTTCAACATGAGATATCATGTGTTTAAAACGGATATGTACATAAAATTTAATAAATCCCTTAAGATTGTATTGTAATCTGATAATTTGAGATTTCTCCATAAGACACTTAGGAAAACGTCCACATTAATATTTAAAATGCTTGAAATCTGATAAAACTAATTATAATAACAGAAACTAGATGTTTCAAGCTTTCCAATAAGTCATCAAGTGTCCAAAACGGAATTATACTCAAATCTAAATAAATCTTACAAGTTAAAATCCTACACCGATAAAATAATTAAACATTAAAATGTGACATAAAGGTAAGTCATAACATATGAATATATCTAGTTATGAAATGAGTTGATTTTAAGTGTATGACCAAATAATATGAAAAACCTTAATTTCATAAATTAAATCACAAGTTTTAATGGGCTAAGATAAAGTATACTAGAGGGTTACTGGGCGTATACCAAGAGATTACCTTAGCCCAACTAAATGAACATATTGGACTAGTCCAATAATAAAAGAGAAGTATACCCTTAGATGACTTCTTGTCACCTTGATTGACTTATTAATTAATTAATTAATTAATTAATTAATAACCAAATGTAATTAATAAAGTAATTAATTAATTAATTGATTATTAATTAATTAATTATAAGAGTTAATGTATGATAATCAAGATTATTATGTTAAATAACTATATAATTATAATACATGATTAATTAGAGATTAATTAATCATTAATCATTGATATAATCATCAAAATAATTAGGGATGATTAACTAGAGATTAATCAAACATTAATTATTATGTTAATCAAATTATTAATTATTACTATTAGAATTAATAATTATTAATTATTATATGAGAAAGAATATTTAAGTAACATAATTAAATTATTAACAAGATAATTATTAATAAGTCAATTAAAATTATATAATTTAATTATAATTACTCAATTAATTAAAGTAATAATTAACTATTATTTAATTGATTAGTTAATCAATTAATTAATTAATCTATTAATTAATTAGTCAAAATAATTAATTAAATTAATTAATTAATTAATAATTAGTAGAAATTTATTTTAACACTTAATAATTAATAAGAAGTAATTGTTAAGGTTAATTATGATATAAGTAAATTAAGTTTACTATAATTTAAAAAATAAATGAATAAATGAATAAAGTAATATAACTATGATTCTATCTACTAATGAGATATTGTTAAATCAGGACAATTTCTCAAATTTGCATAGTAGTAGATACAACTCCGAAAGTTTAAGCACATAAGACAAGTAAGTACAAACCTCACCTACAACATAGAACAAAATATTTGTCTTTGTTGATATTCTACGCTTGATATGACTTGACTTGATGATGTGATGAGTATAGGAATTATACGTATTGCTTTGATTAAGTATTTGATATGCATAATTTCTCTTGCATTGACATGATCGGCATGCTTCACAGATAATTATGTCATAATGATAGATATATAGTAACATGTAAATCTACACATTATCACAATTAATGAGAATAAGGCAAATAAAATATAGGATTAAATGTCGTACCAACCTCCAATTAGTGAGAGGATATGATAAGAATGAAAGTTATAAGATATGACCTTGAAGGCTGTTGGAGGGTCGCTCCCCTAACTCCCCATTGGTTATGCGCATATGGGTACGATATAGGGACCCTTAAGTAGACAAGACATGTATATAATAAAGCATAAATGAACATATATGATCACATGCACTTTCGAACATTCTTGATGTTACGTGTGATGATATGACTTTATAAAATGTTTTGTGAGACATTATTTGTACTTGCTGAGCGAAAGCTCATACGTATGTGTGTTCGTGTTGTAGGTAACGCGAGTAAGCAGCCTATTACTTAGATGTTCTTATGGACAGCGAAGCTGTGCGGAGGCAGTGAAGGAAGGGAGTGGGATACCACCACAAATTTAATTTCCGCATTTAGACTTCCTAAATTATTTTGTAACGATTATATTTATAGTTATATTCCAATGTTTTGGTACTACTAAATTAGTATGAGTACTTTACGAGAAAAAGACTTTAGACTTTTTCGTTTTAATCAACATGAAGTATTAGCTTTTTAATTATTATCTAAATACGAATTTGAATAGGATAATTATTTGCTAGAGGTTTTTAATTTTCTCAGTTAAAAATTTTAGTAATTTTAATTTTTGTAGTACGAATATGATTTAAAAAAATTATGTACTTTTTTTGAACTGAATATAAATAAGTGTTAAGATTAAATTAAATAAGAATAAGTAAGCTAGTTAACATTCCAAAAAGTCGGGTCGTTATAAACATGATGGTTAAAAACACCGTCATAAAACCTCCCATAATGAGTATAAGAATTTCACGATGGCTTTTTAACTGTTGTTTAATAGACACGTTGCATTTTCAATGGTTTTTGAAAATCACCATTGTTGAAAGTCGCTTTTAATGATGGTTTTTTAAAAGCCATAGGACAATATCGTATTTTTTTTTCATTCATATTTTGTAGTAGTGCAGGGTAATTTTTGAGTCTATAATTTGTTCTTAAATTGAAGTAACACCTAAAAAACAATCAATTATCCTCTTGCACTTATGTTTGAATTAATCTTATTTAGTCATTCTTTACTTACTAATAAATTTAATTTTCCCAAACATTCAACATACATCAAATCCAATGATAAGAAAACAATTTATCAAATAAGATTACAATAATCATTAAAGGACCAAGTACAGATTAATAACAAAATTTTAACTAGGAAAATACCTAAAATATTTATGATGAAAGAATCTCATGATTTAGTTATTTTAGGAAAAAAGAACAATAAACATTCAAGACTACATGTAGGGGTTTAACTCAATTAAAATAAAAAAAAAAAAAAAAAAAAAAAAAAACTACATCGCCGAATAGAATTTCATCATCTACAATAGTACAAGAAAATTAGAAAGACATAATTAAATTAAAAGCGGCAAAACAAATATAACCAAAAATGAAGAAGATATGACTTGGTTGTCTTCTCTTGAATCCTAGTTGTCTCCTCCTCTCACCGGTAGTCGTCTTTCCTACCACTTTTTCATGATTGCTCTTTTCTCTATTTACAATGGACAAAGTCGGGAATTATTTTTAGGGGCATGAAATAAACTAAAATGATATTACAAAATCTTAAGATTCGTTTATCTGTTTGTCTCTTTGATTTTTATTTTTATTTTTATTGATATAAACTAAGTTTATACTAGGGTTTGCTTAAACTTTTAAAGTTTAGAGTCCAAGAAATTGTTAATTTATCTAATAATATCATGTTTTATTTTTCTATTTTAAATTTTAAATTTTCAATATGAAACTCAAAAATAAAAACTTGGGTTATTATTGTAACTTTTTTATTGAAGAAATTATTTCATTGTAGTTCACTCTTATGACAAGTTATTGGAACTATTCTAGTTTCCAAATTGAGAAAAACTTGTGTCATTGTGAAAAGTATGTTCATCTTTTTCCTTAATTTACTTATTTGTTCTATAAACTCCAATTAACCACCAATGAAATAAAAATGTTAGCTAAATAAAATTATGAAATAAAAATGAATAACAATAAAATAGGAATTACGCTAATATATATACACCATTATGCTCATCAGAATATATCATAAAAAAATGCTAGAATAAATTGTCATGTTAATTTTACAAAACTTATAGAATAAATTCATGATATTAATAACTTTATTGCTCAAAAATTGAAGACCAACACAGTTAGGTGATTTTTTGTTTATGGAAATAGAAAATTAACCTATTGGAAAGCATCCCCTATGAAACTTGTACTTGTTGATGAGTAACAAAAGCTGGAATCAGTTCCTTTCATTGCCTCACTCATTTGGCTGCTTATATTTTCGGATTTCCAATCAGCCAAGTAATCAGGCCTTGAAATGTCGAGGCTTATTTTGACATCTCCTAGAAGCATTGCCATCGCTCGGGACACTGACGCTCGTGCTGTTGGCGATGTTAGAGTGCACAAAAAAGCTACTCCGATGACTCTTCTTACTTGTTCCTCGTTGAATTCTGATAATTCGGATTCCACTCATTCAATTGTATGATTTTGTTCATGTAAGTTCCAAGCCTAGGAAGTAAGAAATGGTAAATTAGATCAAGGACACTAAAAAAAGGTAAAAGGACCCTTTTAAAAAAAATAAATAAATAAAATTAGGAGGGGGAGGGGGGGGGTGAGTGTTTGTTAAAGTATTCAATCAGGAAATTTCCCAAAACTATTTTTAGTTTGTTTCCTATTCTTGATAATTAGTAGTTTTTATTATTTATTAGTTTACTTTTCTTTTCTTGGTATTTTATTCCCTATAAATATAGTTAAGTATTCTTTGTAATTTATGAGACAGAATTAAATAAAAAATATTATTCTCTCTAATTTTCAAGTATGTTACTTAAAATTAAATAATGATATCAAGTAAATAGGTAAAAATGTGAAAAGAAAAATACAAAGTATTCACTGAGTTGTACTAAAATTTTTAACTAATCAAAACCGTTTTCCTTGAGTATATAAACTATTGGGGAGAAAAAAAATTGTCTGGTTAAATTTAAAAATATACCAAAACTGTCCTCAGTCTACATTAAAGCATTCTCTTAATCATCATTGCTAGAAGGGAGTGAAACTGAAAAGTTTTTGTCTCCTCTCTGAGAATGGCTCAAAAGCAATGAAGTTCAGAATCCCAAGCAGCAATCGGGGAGCCCAGTGCTGCCTAAGCGATCGAACACCGCATAAAAATGCACTCAATCGATAACAACAACCTCAATGTTTCTAACCTCAACTGGTTAAAGGTTGAGGCATTCTTGGCACCTATTTTTAATTTCTTTAAAATTTTAAATTTTTTTAGTTTTGAAATTTAGTTATTTATTTAATTAGTAAATCAAGTTTAACTAATGCTAAAGAAAATATTATTGTGGGTACTTTTGTTAATCTTGGAATTTAACGGGTTGCTTTTTTTTTTTTAATCTTTAAGAAAATACAAGGATTTCTTTTTTTTTTTTTTTTTTTAACGGGTTGAGATACTTTTGAAGTAATCCTACAAACCAGATACAATGCCGATGAAGCCTCCCCCCTCACCCAAACCAGATATGCGCCACCCTGCGTCCCTCACCAATCAGATCCAACCCCGCAACCCAAGCCCTCCCTGTAATGCCCCAAATGCTACCTAACTATAACATTAGAAAATTAACATTAGAATTAATATAGATATTGTGATGAGATTATAATTTCTTAATTCTAATATTATGTTGAGTTTTTTTTTTCTTACGTAACGCGGTGAGGACTCAACGTGCTAGAACAAAGTTCATGCCAATTAATGAATTTTTATGATTAATTGATAATTTTGTATGATGGCTTAAATATATATATATATATAACAACGATATTGTTGCAATTATTTTTTTAAGTTATATAAAGCATATATATACACCATATATTGTTATACGGTTATATTATGTGTTTACATATACATACTCATACTATATGTTATAAGTATATTTTATTTTTTATATATACAGATTGTACTGTATATATATAAATCTTTATATATATTTGATATTATGGATATTTATACATGGTTTTATGTATATGTGTGAGTTATATATATATAGAATGTATGGTGATGAAAATGTAAAGGAGGAAAAGTGAGAAAGTATTAATCAAAGAAGAATTGAGGGAATTTGAAAGGAAAAAAAAGGGAAAACTTCACTTATTCCCATTCAATTTCCCCTTTTATTTGGCAATTTTCTTATTCAAAATAAGTGATTGACAGCCCTTGGTCTTATTATTCCAGCCAATTAGCATTCAATTGACTTCCAATTGAAATTCACAAAGTCTACAATTATTTTTCTCTTCAACGCTCACTCTTTGCATCCCTAGCCTCCATTTCCCTTTCATTCTCATTATCTTTGTCTACTCTCTCTACCCCTCTCTCACGCACAAACAGGGGGAAAAAAAAATTTCCACCAAACCTCCAAATTCTTTCAAGCCAAAAATCAAAGAATTTCAAGATATGTTTTGGTATTGTTTGATGATTTTGTTATTTTTTTTAGTTTAGGATTCTTCAAGGGGGTAGACGATTTTCTTGATGAGTGTCTTCATGTGAGTTTGAGGAGATGATAAGAAATATTTATTGAATGATGATCGAAAGAATAGCTATATGATTGATTTTGTAAACCAGACGAATTTAGGGTTATTGATTTCTTGATTTATGATTTCATTGGTATGATGATTGAATAATTTTATGTGTTAGAAACATGTCTTCTGGTTGTTTCGTGTGTGTATGTATGAAGCATATACATTGTGATAAAATTTTTTTTATATTTTTAATGATTTTCGGATTTGACCACTGCTACTAAAATTTTCAGATTTTATGAT
This sequence comes from Ficus microcarpa, assembly GCA_025413485.1. Lineage (NCBI taxonomy): Eukaryota > Viridiplantae > Streptophyta > Magnoliopsida > Rosales > Moraceae > Ficus > Ficus microcarpa. The sequence goes on along the minus strand of CM046377.1, from coordinate 660,162 downwards.
AATTTTTCGAAACCACTTTTAAGGATGCAAAAAGCCTCAATTTTTAACGGATTTAGTATTGTTGGAAAGCCCTGGATGTCTACTTTCATTTGAAATTAGTTTCATATCGTTTGGAGATCTATGTAAATTTTTATGATTTTTTAAAGAGGCAGAGGTCTGGCTGCCATAGTCTATACAATTTTAGCGGTCCGTATTCAAAACTATTTTTGAGGATCCAAACGGTCTCCGTTTTTAATAAATTTGATATTGTTAGAAAAATCTAGATGTCTATTTTCATTTGGAATTAGTTTTAGATCATTTAGAGACATATGTGAATTTTTGTGATTTTTCAAATAGGCAGAGGTCCGGCTGCCAGTTTTAGTAAAATTTTAGAAATCAAATTCAAAACTATTTTTGAGGGTCTAAACGGTCTTCATTCTTTTATCGAATTAGGTACCATTAGAAATATCTGATGTCTACTTTCATTTAAAATTAGTTTCAAATCATTTGGAGCCCTGTATGAATTTTTATGAATTTTTGAAAGGACAAAGGTCTGACTGGCAGATTCTGTAAAGATTTGATATTTCATGAAATTGTTTAATTTTTGTGTTGTGATATTATTGAATAATGAAATATGCCTTTTAGGCGCTGTTATGATATGATGGATGTATTTGATGAATTATTATGAACTTTTGTTGATTTTATTATATTTATTACTCATGACATGAACAGTTCTAAAAGCGAGCACCCGAGACCTTCATCGCGCGTCACCATTGGAAAATTTGAAAAGCTTAAGTAAGGCGTTTAGATAAGTATACTCTCACCTGCAAAATGAATTAAAGATTTGAGAAGTATATGTTTTGATGTTGATAATGATGTTATGATGCTCTTAAATAATACTTCTCCTATTATGACGTTCTGATGAAAATTATATATATTGTATGTATAAATATTTTTATGTTTTAAACTTGCATGGTACACCCTTGATGATGATGATGATGATGATGACGATGATGTTGTCCGGTGAGCGGACTTTTTGTCATCGTTGGCTTGGGATTTGCTACCCCACTCCTTCGGTGACTAGAGCGCTACGATGGTACAACGACGGGCCTAATATATGACGGTTTTACAAGTTAAAAAGTTTTTAAATGATATTTATAATTATGATGATAAAAGAAAAATGTTTATTTACATTTGTAAGATTTAAGTGTCTTACTAAGCCCTTACTTATATAAGTTAATTCATATTACAGAAAAAGGAAAGGGTAAGATATAATGTTAGAGGAGTTTGGAGCAGATGACGGGACAATACGTAATAGGAAAACCGGAGGGACGATCATGAGATAGACATTTTTAATTTCAAATAAAGTTTTGAGATTTTAGTTTTTATTATTTGATTGGATAATTGATATGGACTTAAATTTTATTTCATGAATTAGGTTTTAAAATATATATATATATATTAATTATGAAGGTTATTTTGATATAGTTTTTAAAAAAAAGTTCTAGAGTTTTGTAAAAAAGTTCTACCTAAGTTGGGCTAACCCATTTGCTGTCGGCAATGGGGTAGATGATATCGGCATCCAACAGCTTTAGAACTTCAGTCTTGACAACCTCTTTCATTGTTGGTTTGAATCTTCTTTGCAGGTCTCTTCGAGGGTTAGCCTCGTCTTCCAATTGGATCCGATGGAAGCATATTAAGGGGCTGATACGTTTTATGTCAGCAATTGTCCATCCTAATGCGGCTTTGCGTTCTCACAGCATGTCGACTAACCGCTGTTCTTGTGATGCATCAAGTTTAGATGAAATGATAATAGGAAAGGTATCACCAACTCTTAGGAAAACATGTTTCAGATCCTCAGGCAATTAAGCCAGCTTAAGTGTTGGGATCTCTTTGGTGGATGATTTTGGCTTTTCTTTCTTTCTGTTAAGAAAAGATTAGCGGAACAAAAGCGTTAGAGAAATAAATAATCATATAAAGAAAAGAAAGAAGTATTTTTGTGATTTTGAAACAAATTTAAAGACAACGCAATTTAAAATGGAGAAAAATTCGATAATCAAAAAAGTGGTAAGACATCGAGAATCTCCTATATATTTCGTTTACTTATTTGGATTTTGATTTATAAAATAACTCAATTGAAAATTTCGCTTCCCAAACAATTAATCAGAAAATAAAGATTTGAAGAACTTATGAATTAAAATGTATTTAAGTAAATAAAATTCTCACGTTAAGAACTAGTTAAAATTATCTAAATAGAAATCCAAAAGCGACAATATACTACAAGCAATATTGTAGTAAAAGAATACTTATAAAATAATGCTATCAATATATCATATCATGCAACAATCACATAAAAAGAGCTTGACTAAATTTATATAAAAATTGACAATAAAATATATTGATATGAAAAAGAAATAAGATAAAAGAAAATTATTTACTCAGATGTATAAACCTTACAAACCATTGGAGAATCAAAACTCAAACAAATTCACTACACATATAGGATCATCTCTAACCTCACTGAAGAACTCTAGCCTAGCTTGCAAAACATTCTCACAAAATTATAAAGAGAAAATATGAGATGAAAATATGAGAAGAAAATTGCACTCCAAACTCAGCCAAAAATTGGTGAGAAAAACGTTCCATGCTTGCTGCACAACCTTGCTTTTATAAGCCTCCATGTCCAGCATCTAAAGAGAGATTTTTGGCCTAAAAATCATGCTGTCAAGCTGGTAAATCGAGTGTAGACTCGCGGTAAACCAGCTGGAAAAGATAGATGGCCTAAGCTGAGCTAGAATCACGGGCCTGAGAAGCACAACCCAGAAGTCACGCGGGCTAGGATCATGGGCCTGAGAAGCGTGAGTGGGCTGGTTTCACGCAGGCTAACGCGCACGTGGAGGGGCAGCTGGGGCCCGCGTGTCTGGGCTGCGTGTAGATGGTTGACACGTTGCTAGGATGTGATACCCTAGAAATTCATACACTTGATTCATGAACTATTATTGTGGATTTCCTTCATTAATATACTTTTAATGAATTATTTTAATGAATATCAAATTTCAAGATCATAAATGATTGCATATGTATCATCGGTGTGATGATGTCGATGATACAACAATGTCGAGTTTCTCTATTTAAATAAGAAATTTTAAATACATAAAAGAAGAGTTGAACGACATATAAATTTATACAAAAATTTTATTATGTCGTATTAGGGGGATAGCAATAATTTTTTGGGAAGAACCCCGATTTTTATTAGTAAGTCAATTTAATGATCTTAGTATTTATTTTGATCATACCAATAGTTAAGTTTTGAGAGTGTGATTGGGAAATTAATGTGTCACATAGATAAAAGATGAATGATTAGTACTTACTCTTAGGAAATCCAAAGGTGGAAGATTGATCAAAAATTATGCTTGATTTGAAATCAATTGTGTAGATTTTATGTTAAGGGATCCTAGGCAAATCAATGGCCAAACTTTGGATGATAAGTGATCAATTAGAACTTAGGGTAAGGATTGGTATGTTGGAAGATCTAATGGATGAGAATAAAGATGACAACTTTGGATCTATGGTGGAAATTGAAAGAAAGAAAAACAAAATAAAATTGAAAAGGTCAAAGAAGGGATTCGGTTTTTGAGTCATAAAGCAAGGGGAAATGGGAATAAATGAGAAAAGAAGAAAGTGGTGTATGCATGCAACCACATGTAAGAGATGACATGGTTTATTTTGGCAAGTTGACCCAAGGAAGAGACAAGTGAAATGGACCCCTTGTCTCCACCTTGTTGAACCAAATCTTCACCCCAAAACCCTCCCTTGAAGTGGCGGCAATGAAGGGGGAAATCAGCCAAAATTTTTTCCAATTTTACCCCTCAAAATATAACTCTCTTAAGGTGAAAGTTGGCTTAGCACAAACCCCTAACACTCTATTTTATTCTCACATAAGTTAAACTCAAAAACCCTAACTTCTCTAACCACCACCAAGCTCAAAACAAAAACAAGAACCACCAACACTATTCTCCACCTCCAACACATCTTTAGCACCCTCCTCCATCTATTTTCAAGCTCTAAGAAACCCCGTCACCAAGATCGAAGAAGTGTAAGACGGAGTTAGATAATGTTTTACTAGAGGTAACTTAGTGGTATTCTTCGTGTTTTAGTCATTTTTGAAGAATTAAATCATGATGTTTAGTTATGATCTTAATGTTAAACTTTTCCTTACCTAGGAAAAGTTTTGAGAAGATCTTGGGAGGTTCGAGATCTTAAAGGATCCCTGGAGCATTTCAGTAAGATTTATGAACTTTGTTGAAGTTTGTAGTTGTTGTGGTGATATAGTATGCATTAGAAACTTTAGTATGAAAATTAAATTATATATTAAGATTCTACAGAGGATAAGCTTCATTTTAGGCATTAAAATCACTTGATTTGCTTTTATATGTTTAAAGTTATGTGCCTTTGAAGTTGTAATACAAAACTAGAGAGAAAATGAACCTCTAGGACACAGTCTAGCCACGGGTTTTCTATTATTCGAACCCTTTAGACTCAAAATTTTGGATTATAAGTTAGAGAACTGAAAACTATATTCTTTAAACTTTCCAACAAGGTATCATACGCCTTGAACGGATAAATGTGCAATTTTTGGTAAATTTTACAAATTTCGGCTACAAACCAAAAATCCTTGCTGGAACCCTATATTAGCCATTGGTTTTGTATTTTTTGAGTTACTAAACCTTAACTTTTTACAAAACTATTATTACCGTACAAAATAGACATTATAAGCTTTCCAATGACTTATCTTTTGTCTTATTTGGACTTTTAAGTAAATTATTATGATTTTTCTAAGCTCACCTATGAATCTGGATTTGTGGTTCAAATATGAAACCAACAGTAACAAAACCTAAGTTAATGGTATGAAACACTCAAGTACTAAAGGAATAACTTTACCATTATAAGGTAGACATCTTAAGTTTCAAAATGAGATATCGTGCATTTAAAACAGACTTCTACATAAATTTTAATAAATCCCTTACGATTGTATTGTAATCTTGTAATCTGAGATTTTACCATAAGACACTTAGGAAAACGTCCATATTAATGTTTGAAATGCTTGAAATCTTGGAAAACAAATTATAAAGACAGAAACTAGATATTTCAAGCTTTCTAACGAGTCATCAAGTGTCTAAAATGGAATTATACTCGAATCTAAATAAATCTTACAAGTTAAAATCCTACACCTATAAAACGATTAAACATTTAAAATGTGACATAAGGGTAAGTCATAACATATGAATTGAACAATTTCATTCAATAACATCAGAATACAAAAATTGAATAATTTCATAAAATTTCAAATCTTTACAGAATCTGTCAGTTAGACCTTTGTCCCTTTAAAAATTCACAAAAATTCATATAGGGCTCCGAATGATCTGAAATTAATTTTAAACGAAAGTAGACGTTCAGATCTTTCTAATGGTACCTAATTCGTTAAAAAAAAAAAAAAAAAGACCATTTGAACCCTCAAAAATAGTTTTGAATTTGATTTCTAAAATTTTACCGAAACTAGCAGCCGGACCTCTGCCTATTTGAAAAATCACAAAAATTCACATATGTCTCCAAATGATCTAAAACTAATTCCAAATGAAAATAGACATCTAGAGTTTTTTAAGAATATTCAGTTTATTAAAAACAGAGTCTGTTTGGATTCTCAAAAATAGTTTTGAATACGGACTGCTAAAATTGTATATAATCTGGCAGCCAAACCTCTGCCTCTTTGAAAAATCATAAAAATTCACGTATATCTCCAAACGATATGAAACTAATTTCAAATGAAAATAGATATTCAGGGCTTTCTAAAAATACTAAATTGGTTAAAAATGGAGGCTGTTTGCATCCTAAATAGGAGTTTCAAAAACTTATCATAAAATCTGGAAATTCCAATAGCAGTGGTCAAATTCGAAAAATCATTAAAAATATGAAAAAAAAAAAAATCATCATCACAATGTATATGATTTATACATACATACATATGAAATAGCCATAAGATATCTTTCTAACACATAAAATTATTCAATCACCATACCAATGAAATCATAAATCAAGAAATTAAAAACCCTAAATTCGTTTTGTTCGCAAAATCAACCATATAGCCATTCTTTCGATCATCATTCGATAAATATTTCTTATCATCTCCTCTAACTCACATGAAGACATTCATCAAGAAAATCATCCAACCGCTTAAAGAATCTCAAACTAAAACAAATAACAAAATTATCAAATAATATTAAACCATACCTTGAAATCCTTTGACTTTTGCTTTGAAAGAATTTGAAGGTTTGGTGGAAATTTTTTTTTTTCTTTTTTCTGTTTGTGCGTGAGAGAGGGCAGAGAAGTAGACATAGAGAATGAGAATGAAAGGGAAAGGGAGACTAGGGAAGAAAGAGAGAGAGACAAAGAGTGAGTGTTCAAAAAGAAAAAGGCAATTGCCAACGTTGTGCATTCAAATTGGAATCAAATGAATGTTAATTGGCTGGAATAATGAGACCAAGGGCTGTCAATTCTTATTTGGGTAGGAAATTATTAGGTAAAAAGGGGGAATTGAATGGAAATTAAGAGCATAATTTTTCTTTTTTCCCTTCGTTTCCTCCATTCCCCATTCGATGACCAACTTTCCTTTTCTCCTCAATATTTATTTATTTGTTGCTTAATATCTTCCTCTCATTGCCATTTTTCATAAATCAAACATTGACTTCACCACAATTACCATTTGCCGTATATATATAACCTTCATATATATAAAACCAATTATATATATATTTGCAAAATATAAATATAATATATTTATATTGAAACAAAACATAATATATATATATATAAACTCTCAAAACATAACATATATATTACTTTTCTAATATTACACATATATATATACACAATCTATTATATTATTAAACCATCGACCCGTATTAATCAAATCATTTTATAAAATTCATCAATTTTGGCATGAAATTTGTTCTAGTACATCAATTTCTTATCGTGTCACCTGTGAAAAATAACTCAACATAATATTAAAATTAAGAAATTGCTATCTCATTATAATATCTATGTTAATTTTGATGTTAATTTTCTAACGTTATTGTTAGGCAGCATTTGGGGTGTTACAGTTGGGCTTTTTTGTGATTACGGGTATAATTTAACGATAATTTCATAACGAACTTTAATGTAAAGAATTCAAATCCTCCATTTTCAAGTTAAAAACGAAAAAGTTGGGGAGCTTATTTGTGATTGGACTTCTATGATTATTTATTTATTTATTTATTTTTATTTTTCCAAAAAAGAGTTTTTGTATTTATTTTGAAGGGAATTTTATTGTGTCAAAACTTTTTGTGACATCCTGTTGTGATCTAAGCCCTTACCCACCATCCGTTGCAACCCAAACTGAAACATGACCATCCTATTGTATTGCTTTCGCTTATAAAGTTAAATTTCGATTCATTTCATTTTTTTATGCAACATCTTTTGGCTTGATTTATCGCTGGTTAAGTTTCAGATATCTATACAGAAGTTTCAGATATCTATAGAGAAGGCAACTCGACGGCATATAGGTTGGCATCAAAGGGAGTTTATTTAACTTCCCAGACCATAATGTTTTAGATTTATGTCCTTCTGTGACGCGGAGAAATATGGTAGGTCTTCGGGCTTTTTTTTAATTTTTATTTTTGTTTTAATTTTTTAATCTTAAGTTCATTATGTCTCTTTCAGATTTGAACGTGTACTCTTTTTTCTTTTTCAAAGATTTTTCTCATTTTGGTTTTGCCAGATAAAAGTTTTAATTAGGACTTCTAAAGTTTCTAGAAGTACTAGATTCACTTAATAGACTTTTGGGGATTGCTAGTTCCGGTTTAGGTGCTTGCATCCAGGGATGAAAATGTTGATGTTGACGGAGTTGTCAAGGTTTTGATTTACAGATAATGTCGATAGAAATATTGATGTTGACTAATATTTCGGGAAAAAATGGATACTCAAAAAAATATTTATAATTTGTACTAATACTTTACACACTATCAAAACAATAAATATTACATAATCTGAATGAATTTTGTAACCAAAATGATATATTTTTTTAATCAAATTTGAGAATTATATTGCATAATGTAATAATAAATTATAATGATTAAATATTAATTTTAATTTCAATATGATGTTACGTATTCATTAATCATTACAAATAAAATACTACAACATAATAGGGTATATAAAAATTAAATGTCAAACATAAAAGAGTACATATTAGTTTTTAGTATACTTAATCCAAAAGTGTCTCTAGCAAGTTAGAAAATATTAGGTAGTTGTTGATCTTGATCTAATATAAATAATACATTTGTCAAGATATTACTCTTAAATGGTTTTGAATGTAATTGTTAATGTCTCACATGTATGTTTCTTGGTCTCTATCAACTATTAACCCATAAATTAGATATTGTTGATTTGTTCAATATGATGAGTAGTCTTGATGGGTATGCAATGATATCTCGATATCAATTTACGGTGGAGGAAAAACCAATATATATAAAAAAAAAAAAAAAAAAAAAGTCGATCTTTTACTTTTCAACTAGACACTATTTGAGAACCATAAATAGGATTATAACCGTATGAATTTTACATAATTCTTAAGCTCATGAAATAAAAACTCAAGGCGAATCCTCATTAGTTTGACTCATTTGAGTTACACCATGTCTTCTAAAATAATATTTTCCAATTGTCCAATACCCTCACCTGTTATCTCACAACCGTGATTTTCACCTTGTATAGCATGTTGTCACATTTTATTCAAATTAACAAATGAAATGTGTGTAAAAATTGAAATTTTTGAGAAAAAAAAAATCCCCGAGTCTTTCGGCATTTTGTGAAAATATCCAAAAATATTCTGGATATTCACAGATATTACGGATATTTTTGGACATTGTGGACATTTGACAAATACTCCGAGAAGAAATATCCTCTCCCTTATTATCTATGTCGAGACTTTAAAATATAGATAATGTCGTGAAAATGTTGACGATGTTGTGGACATTTTCATCCTTGCATCTACTAATTCGTTTTTATTTTTGTTTTTAGTTTCTTTTCTTACGCATGGGCAAGTAGTATTGGATTTTCTCTTCATACCTTTTTCCCTTTTTTTTTTTTTTTAAACAAATTAGTAGTGTATATATGATAAGAGTGATAAGAAGGTGCCAACTTACACCTTGTATCACCCTTTTATTAAAAAAAAAAAATAGCTATTTTGAAAAAAAAAAAAAAAAAAACATTTGAGAGGGACGTAAGAACAAAAATGCATAAAAATGGTTCATTTGAGAAAAAAGTGTTTCACTATGGATAAAGAAATGGCAAGAAAAAAACAAAAACAAAAAGAAAAAGTGCCACACGGAGACTGGGGAAGGCGCGCGAAATGGCACTTTCATTTCATACACGAGAATGGATAATCATTGAGAGGGCTGTAAGAATATACACAAATATGGATTCATTTGAGAAAATTTGTGCCACCAGGAGGATGGGGAAGACGGATAAAAGAAAGTGTTTTTGATAGTGGCGGAGTTACATTAGACCCAACAGGATAGTTGCCCCCCCGGCCCAATGGGCTCCTTTTGTTTAATATCCCTATTTCTTTAATTTTTTCAATTAGGTCTATAATTTATCCTCTCTTTGAAAATTTTGAAATTATAAAATTTATTAATATTTTTTAAAAAATTTCACTAATGCCCCAACATTTGATTTATAAATCCACATTATTTCATATTTAAAAGCCCAAAAAAAAGTAAACTACACTACTATTTAAATTCGTATTTTGGACTTTTTAAAGTTAGTTATTTTAGATTATAAAGTTTACATAAGAAAAAAAAAAAAAAGAATATAAAGTCGAATAATTTTTTAGTTTAAACTCATGCCCATTAGAAGAAAAAAAAAATTCTGACTCCGTCACTAATTGTTTACACTTCCATAGATATAGATATAGATGCATAGATTTTCATAGATATAGATATAAATGTGTATATAGATGTAGATATATTTTCTCTCCCTTATATATCAAAAAGTATATACTCTATATATAAATATGTATATATATTTTATTTTGTTAAAAAAAAAAAAAAAAAAAAAAACATGTTTCGCACTATAAGATATACAAAGTGCACCAAAATCATATATCACCTTTCCTCTATTGATATTGTGTTCAAGGATCTCCTTCCATGCCTGTATTTGTTATTGACTTGTAAGAGCTAGAAGTTCCAATTCCTTTTGTTTCAATATCACTTAGGCTGCCTATGTTTTCAGATGTCCAGTCAACCAAGTAACCCGGCCTCGAAATTTCACTCTTCACCTCTAAATCTCCTGAAAGCATTGCCACCACTCGAGACATAGACGGTCGTTCCGTTGGCAACGTTTGAGTGCATAAAAGAGCTACTCCTATGACTCTTCTTACTTCTTCATCGTCGATTTCTGATAGTTCCGAATCCACTAATTCGCTTTCGCAGTCCTGTTCATACAAGTTCCAAGCCTAGCAAACCAAGAAATACTAAGATGGCATCACGTGACTTAGGACAATTCAACCACCAAAAAAAAAAAAAAAAAAAACCGAAGCTAGTCTATTCGACATTGTTTACTGAAAGCTACTTCTGACTTCTTGTGCCAAAAACTGCGTTTTGAATGTTTGAATAACTCTTAAGAAAAGTTTTGTATCCCATGATTTCATGCCAACAATTTGAGCATTTTGCAACTTAAACAAAAGAAGGACAATTCAACTTTAATGAAAACACAAACGGGGTTTTCAATTTTCACTTTGTTCCATGAAGATATCGTTATGAGTCAGTCAGTGATTAAAATCTTCTTAAAATCATGATTTGGAACTATATATATTATTTTTAATAATATGTAATATTAATTTTCCATACCCATTCAAGAAGATAAATCTTCTTTCCTTCCAAGTTGGAGTCTGAAATTCGCCTACCGCTAACAATCTCTAGAGCCAAGATACCAAAGGCGAACACGTCTGTTTTTTTCGTAAGATGTCCACGCATGGCATACTCCGGTGCAAGATACCCTCTGCATCATTAGCAACCGTAGTGATAAATTTTAACGCGAAAGAGAAGAAATATAAACATGAGCAATCAAAATATCCAGTTGAAAACAAAACTAAGGTGTTAAAAGTATTGACAAGAATTTACATTGTTCCAGCGATACGTGTGCTTATGTGGGTCATTTTATCATCAAAAAGCTTGGCCAAACCGAAATCTGATATCTTCGGAATGAGATTAGAATCAAGTAAAATGTTGCTGGCTTTCACATCTCTATGTACAATCGGAACGCGGGACTCCTCGTGAAGATAAGCTAGACCTCTGGCTACTCCCAAGCAAATATCAAAACGTGTTGACCAATTAAGCTTCAAGTCATTCTTTCCTGCTCATGACAGCCATAAATACTAATGTAAATGCTTAAATTCATACACAAAGACACAAAAAGGCGCGCACAAGCAGTAATGATATTATTCTCATACCAAATAGCGCTTGATCAAGACTTTTGTTTTCTAGATACTCGTAAATCAGAAGTCGCTGTTCTCCCTCAAGGCACCATCCATACAATTTCACCAAGTTACGATGTTGCACGGCGGATATTGTAGCAATCTCAGTCACAAATTGGTTATTGCCTTGGTGAGATGTTAAAGATAGTTTCTTCACCGCAATTGTTCTTCCATCATCGAGCATTCCCTGTTGGGCATAAGTAGATACTCATGCTAAACCTTTATTCTCAATTTATTATGGATATTTCTATCAATTTGTAACCATTTTTCTAGGATTTAGAATAAATTACCTTGTAGACAGGTCCAAATCCTCCCTCTCCTAACTTATTAGCAGAGCTAAAATCATTTGTAGCCGCGCTTAATTCGGCATAACTGAAAGTGAATGGTCTAATATCTATCCCTAAGAGCTCTGTCAATCAAATGTATGAAAGTTAAAAAAAATTACGAAAGTCTAACATAATTTGATAGAATTCTGACGGTCTAGAAGTGTGTTATAATTTTGTAGTTTCTGTTCAATAAAAAGACTATCACATGAAAAAGAAATGGTAGTTACCTTCGTCTTTACTGGTGCGACACTTCTTTCTTCTTTTGAAAATGTAGAAAGCCACCAAAACAAACAAGAAGCTAAAAATCGTAACACCAACTGCAATCCCCACTGTTTGTCCAGTCCTGTTCTTCTTAATGGTTGGAGATTTATTACTGACAGTGGGCTTGAAATCTGTACCAAAACATCATATATATAAACTATATTATATTGTAGAATGTATACATATCTATATATATACGTATATATGAAGAAAGTAATACTTAAACTACTGTAGTTGCACCTAAAAGTGTCACACCATTTTACCTGGAGTAGCACTAATGGCTGAAATAGAAGGTCCATAAGTATTCAGATCAGGTATGTAACTAGTCCCTTTTCCAGCCCAAAAGAGATGGATTTCAAGGTAGTTTTGGGATACATAAGCCTTAAAGTTCCTATGGATAGCTCGAAAAGAAACTCCGCCAGCCTCTTTTCGTATATCGAAATCCTTTAAAACGAGATTCCCCTGATACATTTTAAGAAAAGATAGGAAGAAAGAGTTATCATCTATCCAAGAAACATGGAGTGGAAAAACATACAAGAAAGAGTAAACATACGCGCAAGCAAAAAGCCAATGAATACTATGACCTAAAAACTTGGTTACCGAAATATTTTCCGGAAAAGTGGAAGGAGGGAAAAGGTGGAGCATATGGAGAATAGTAGAAGCGTTTTGGGATCCATGGTTGCGTGGTAAGAAAAAAAAAATGAGGGAGTTGATTAAGTATTCTCTCGGAATGACGGGATTAGAGAAGGGAATCTATATCAAACATAATAGAAAGGTTCTTTCCTTGCTCTCCATTTTCCTCAACTAGGTTATTCTCTTCCTATTTTCTTTCCCTTTTACCAAAAAACATAAAAGAAAATCTTTCGGAAATAGATAGGTGAAAATAATTCTATAGTATAATATATACCTGGATATAAATGTCAAACACACGCCTCCCATTACTTGTCCATGTAAGAGAGTTGTCAAAAGCCGTTTCTGCAAACTGGAGGATTACGTTGTAGTTACCATTCTCGAGCCCTAAGCCATAATATCTTAACGATGAAGCGGAGAGCCTTGCAGTTTGGAATAGTTGTGAATCTAAAGTGTTTGTGATTTGAGATGGTACGGAACTTGTATACTTGAGATTGGTACTTCCAACAAAATATCCAACACTACTAACCGCCCATCTTCTAGTTCCGGAAACGAAATATGTAGCCGGACCAAGAGACTCATTGTCACTCTCATACACAATTGCATCAGAAGATGTGATTTGAGGACCACCGCATTTAATACTGAAGTTATAATCTGCTCATAAATATGGTAGATCTATATGTTCATGTATGTCTAGAAACAAATTCGAACCAGAAATTCACAAACATGAGAAAAGTTGTTTGCGCATGTTTCTAAGAACATATGTTAAGTTATGAGCCATAGAAAATGAAAACCAAAATCAGAAAACTGTTTCCCATTTACTTAACTAATACCTTTCTCACCATTTTATGTTTTCGTTTATGTTTTCAAAGTATTTGCTAATCAAATTCAATTCAGAAAACATTTTTGTTTTCACGCTTCAAAAGACATCTAAAAACAATTTCAAAAACACCTTAAAAACTACCAAACACCCCACAAATTATTACTTCTACAATATTAAAGAAATTTAAGTCCTTTTTTTTTCCCCCTTTTATCTAACATGACATAGATTTTCTAGATTGTAGTAGTAGCATCAAAACCAAATACCATATTTTAACCCAAAATCAACAGTAACAAGTTTCTTGGGATTTTCTTTTCCTTAATACAAACTCATTTGCTCACAGATATGAGAAATAAAGAAAAATCTTCAACTCTACTTACAAATGCCTTGGCCGTGATTGCAAGGAAAGTTTCTCTGAACACAGTTCAACCCTGAAGGAAGGGCACTGAAAACAAATAATTCGTGGTTAACAAGGTTCAAGCATGCGTTAATATTTTCCAAATCAAGCTGAAAATCACCTGCTATTTAAACTTTCTATGGTGAAGTTGTTCCCAACCAAGTTACTGCAAAATACTCCCAAGAAAAAGATTGTCAATGCTAAAATCAAAAGACTGAAAAAAAAAAAAATACTAAATAAAAAAAACTAAACCCTTGTTTTGGCACAGAGTTTTGAAATGCTTATTTTAAAAAGATTCCATTTCAAAATGTGGAGTTGGTTGATTTTTCGAAAACTAGTTATACTTTTTATTGATTTTCAAAAAAGATAAAAACTGATACGAAAAAATACAGTTTAGTTGGAATTGAGTTGAAATATCAATCAAAGATGAGTAGGGTGTGGGTTTTGAAGCGGTGAAAATTTTAAGTTGAATTGGAATCTTTTTGAAAAGCTGGTCTCCAAAACTACGTGCTGATCTAACTTTAAAATAATCTAAACATACAGTTGTAACTTCTCTTCATTAACCCAAGAAGGAAGGAACCCCCGTAAATCATTGTATGACAAATCTCTGCAAAGCATAAAAAAACTGTGTTCTTGAGTAACAATTAATAAACTCAAAATAGAGCCAACATTTGTGTTATATCTACTTACATAATAAGAAGAGATCTGCTTTTTTGTTGGGGCAGGGTTCCATTTAACTCATTATTTCCAAGAAACCTGATTAAGCAAACAAAAATAGTTGGTTCAAAAAGTGTATTGAGACTCATGTTATATAGATGCAATAAAAAAGACACCTCGCTTGGGCTAGCTCAGTGAGTGGGAGGGGAAGAGTTTGGATATGAGCTCTCAAGTTTAAAATCTGATAGTGTTTTCATTTCTCTTTAATATGTGAGAGCAGGGAAAATTTGTTTGGGGCTGAGTGGTGGCTATGACGCCCCTAAATATTTTTTCTTTAGTTTCGACCTCAAAAATTTTATAGTTTTTTCTATTTGGCCCCATTAAAAATTAAAAATTCTCACATAATTTCCTCTAAAATTAATTTTATACCCTAAAAATTTTATGATATTTTGCTTTGCCCCACTAAAAATTCAAAATTCTCATATAAACCCACTAAAAATTTAGTCTTCTAATTTCTACACTTTGATGTTATTTTTACTTTAAAGGAAAAATTAGTGTATGCCTCCACTAATATATGTTTGGCTCAGCCCTGTGTAGGAGTTATAGGCCTATAATGTAAATACACATATAGAAAAATACAACAAAAGGGATATGGCACATTACAGAAAAGAGAGTGAACTCATGTTGAAAAGAGAATCTGGAATCTGTCCAATTATATTGTTGAAACTCAAATCCCTGGAAAAAATTGGACAAACTTCATGAATCAAAGACAAGCTTTAGTAAATACTACATGAAAAACTTGGGAGTTCCTAAACTGTCAAATTTGCGAGTCAAACTAGAACTTACAAGTGCGCCAAGTTTCCGTATTCTCCAATGTTGGATGGAATCGAGTCAGAAATTCTGATGTTCCTCAACACTCTGCAGAATACATCAACGAGTTTGTTTTATTTCATTATAACAAAAATGGCAATAGATTTGAAATCGATAAAGGAAATATGTTGCTTACAAGAGATTGAGAGACTTCATATCCTTGATAAACGAGAGTGAAGAACTCGACCCGTTTGTGATATCGCCTAAACGCCTACAAATTTCATACCTAAGATTGTCATCTTTAGAACTTGATAGGAAGATACAAAAGTAACTAATACCAAAACATAATTACTCACAACTCTTCCAAAGAAGTCAGATTGGAAAATGTCGTTGGTATAGGTCCTTCAAAAGAGTTTCCTTGGAGTCTCCTACGGAAGCATTTACAAGTAAATTGCATAAACTCATCCACAACATGTAAATGACCATTTACAAAAAGAGAGAGAGAGAGAGAATAGCTACTGAATTTTTCTTACAAGGTAGTGAGCTTTGTCCAATTTCCTATGAAGTCGGGTATCCTTCCGGTGAGTTCAAGGTCCGATGCCCAGCTGTAAAGATTACAAGTATTTCTTACTATGAGACAGAATTTTTTACGAAGTGACAGTTCGGTCACTGAACTTTTTTTTGATCGATTTTAGTCCCTACCAAAACTTTTAAAAATTTTTTTGGTAGGTTTGGTTTATGATGACAGAATCTACAACTGATTTTTGAAATTTGATGAACACATAGTGTACCCTATATAAACTTGAAATTTTACATAACACCCTTTGTAATATATAAAAATGTTCTAGTTTTCAAGCATTTTCATGGATATTAAAGATAACATTTTGCTTCTTATGTGTCTGCTTTTATGAAATGTCAAGTTATCATGTGAATTGAAATTACCAAACTACCAAAGAAACAAATTTTAGGGATAAATTAGCCAAAAAAGATAGGGACCAAACTTTCATAATGCTAATAATTTAGGTACTAACAATGCAAAAACTCTGTCTAGAAAAGATGAGAATGTAGTGTATGGTCATAAAGTTCTTACACAACAGCCAAGTTTCGTAGATTGGCGAAAGTTGAAGGAATAGGACCGCTAATTCCTGAACTACCAATGTAACTGCGAAGTAAAAAATCCATACAACATAACAATCTGCATTAGACCAAACTCAATTTTCAATCTAATTTACTAAAAGAAGATATAATAACATTCAAAGTATTTTAGAACTATTTCAAGTTCCAATTTCCCTTGCAACCATAAACATCCTAGAAGGAACAATCAATTTAAAACCACAGTAGGTAAATAAAAGTGGTGAAGAAAACAATTATCAAACTTACAGTTCTTTTAGTTGCGAAAAGTTCCCAAACTCAGATGGTACAGAACCAGAGAAGTTGTTTTGAAAAAAGGATCTGAAAATCGGACATATAACTAATGTAGAGTTATGTAATCATACTATGAATTCTACTAGTTTTATATAATCATGACTTTTCTTTTTCCTTGGCATGGGGCCCCCTGAGCACCCACTTTGTTTTTAAAGAAAACCTGTCAGGTTAGGTTTCGAATATGAGATCTCAGATCTTGAATCCTTCTTTCCATCCGCGGAGCAAGCCCCAGTGGGGATACAAAACACAATAAGATGTCCAATGACATCCTTTTTTTCCTAACGATTCGAAAGTTCATTAGAAGGTTTTTTAAGATTATTCTCGTCTACATCTCCTAAACTTTAATGCCGTTCCTAGTTTACTCCTTAAACTTTGAAAACTCTTACTGTTCCCCTAACTTCGAATTTGTTCCACTTAAGTAGTGGCTAATTCGAAGTTCAAGGAGCAAAGTGAGAATTTTTAAAGTTGGAGAAGTAAAGTAGAAATAACCCTAAAGTTTAAAGGCATAGTTGAGAATAATCCTATTTACTTTAAAGAAGAATGAGGACCTCAATTACTAAAATCCTTTTTGTGGAACAAAAGAAAAGAAAAGAAAACGACGATACAAATGAAGAAAGCTAGCTGTTAGATCTTAGATGTATGACTGCATATAGGAATATGCCAACAACTTACAGTGATAATAGCTCAGTAAGTTTTCCTATTTCCTTTGGGATCTCCCCAGATAGTCCATTTGTTCCAAGGCTCCTAGTAATAGCAAAACAAAGAGCAACAAAATGAGGGAGAGAAAAAGGGGAAAAAAAAAATGTAGAATTTTGGACGACAAATAGAAGAAGGAGCTAAAGTGTTTTTGGGCTTACAAATACTTCATTTTAGTCAGATTGCCTATCGATGGCGGAATAGAACCTGTCAAGTAATTCTGGTTCAAATTCCTGCAACAAATACAGGAAAATCATATACTACTCGCAAAGGCGGTATATTTTGAATCGTGTTCGAAAATTAGGACACCATTGCCTGAAACATCTAGTTTAATAAGTCAGTGCTACAATGCACTTGGCTTTGTTGTAGAGAGATGATATTAGAGAAATCATACAGATGGATGAGATAGGTCAAAGTCCAAATCTCTTCTGGAATAGGACCAGCAACAGCCAGGTCAGTAACTTTCCTGCAAGAAAATTTTTGAACATACAAGTATAAATCATATTTAGCAGTTTTCCTCTATATGACCATGTTCCTACTTACTTTGACATGTGTTTGCGGGCCCCAGACTCTAAAAAAGAAAACGTGTTGAAAAAAAAAATGTTTTAACCTATGAAATTTTGAAACGTCTGCATGAAGTTATAACCTACTAACGACAAATATAAGGGGGTGTTTGATGTGTTAGTTTAAGTTGAAATATTTTAGTTGTAATAGTAAATTTTTTTGAATTTTCAGAAAAGACAAAAAAATTTTTGGGAAAAAGACAAAAACTTTTTAAGAAAAAGACAAAAAAAAGTTTGAAATGAGTTGGAGTTGGAATGGTTGCCAAACAGGGCCTAAGTATTTCCAAACCAAGTATTATCTGTAAAAATCTGATTAAAAAATTAAAAAAAAAAAAAAGAGAGAGAGAGAGAAATACAGTTGGGTAATGTGGCATAGAGAGCCATTGTTGTAAGAACAGTCGCATTTGATAAATGGGTTGTAACTGAGGTCGTTCAAGTCGGTAGAGTCTGTGGCCGCACCACTGCAAAGCTCTCCACTTATGTTCCATTGAGTTGGCTCAGCTTCTATCTTCCATATACTAAATATCGAGTTCAAAGCTCTCACTGCACCAACCAAAGCCAAATGTTGGGGAAAAATAACAAAACAAAAAAGCTTCAGAGCGTCATAAATACTAAACACCACTATTAATAAAAGATGGATCGCGGACTCATCTTTTGGGACTCATCTTTTATTGGTAGAGCACCACTAGTGCTATTTAACATTGTTCCTGTAATACCTAGCTTTTCGATATGACTGTTTCCTTTCAAAGGAATTAAATGTGTGCCATGAAGGTATTTATGAAAAAGTTCGATTTAGAGTTTTTGTTAAGTTTTGTGAGTTCTTATGGTTTTATAAGACTCAAAAATGATTGCTTAGACAAGCAAGTAACCTTTTGAGCCAAAAGGGACGAAAAAATTCTATGATTTCATGTTGGTCAAAGTTTAACCGAAAAAGTCAACATTGACCGAAAAAGTCAAAGATTGACTAGAATGGTCAAAGAGATGACCGTACAGGTATGTGACAGAGCAGTATGGAAAATATACTAAGAAAACCGTCTTTACGGACGGGATAGCATGAATAGGATGTGAAACCACCATAGAAAATCAAGCACACCAAGTAGGAGTCAAGGGCAAAAAGGGCTTTGAAAAATAACAAAAATTTTATACTGTCCATTTTTACACAGATAAATTTTGGACTGCAGTACAGTATAAAAATACTGTGTATTAGTGAGCACAGTATTGGAAATATCTGTGTTAGCTCAAAAGTGACTGCATATTAAGAAAAAGGGCCAAACAAGCCCTAATGATGCTTACCTCACCTTATCCTTAAATTATGACATCATAATTAATTAAACAAAAATTTGGAAAGTATTATGGAGTGCTCTAGACAAGTCTTGGCCGGCCACCTATGCTACCCTTTGTACAATTTTTTGCTTCTTCAAGGACTTTTTGGCAAATTTAAGAAGTTTTCCCACACCTATAAATAGGTGTGAGGTGGTGATCATTTTGTTCTCAAAAATTGAGAAATCTAGCAAAACTTTGCCAAAATTTTCTCTCAAAAACCGAGCATAGGGAAGGAAAGAGAAAGAAAGAAAAATTAAAAACTCAAAGGGGAAAACCTAGGGGGTGGTCGGATTTCAACTAGAACACAAGGAAAAAGTTTGAAAAATTTTTGGAACCCATTTTAGGCCAAGTGGCCGGTTGTGGGAAAGGTAGAAAGGGAAGAGAAAAGTGAATAGGGAAAAGAGTGGAGAGTGGTCGGTTTGTGTTGGAACAACCACCAAGTGCCACAGAAATTTTTGGTACCCATTGGAGGGAGGAAGGCCGGTTGTTGGAAGACCAAGGAGGGAGAGAATTTTCGGACCCAAACCCTAGCCTAGCCTTGCCTTGATCAAGGTAACTCTCCCATAGCCCTAAACTCTTTAATTAAGTTTCAATTTGAAATTTATATGTATTTCAAGTTGAAAATTGTAAGAGCATAAGCTCAATTTATCTTATTGCCCTAGTTTAGGAATATGTAGGTGGTGCTTGATTAGGTTAAGGGTGGTTTGATTTATAAGCTTTGATTGGTTATATGCTTATATGCTTGTTTGAATATTAGGGTTTGCATGCTAGATGTTTGATAAGTTGTATGTCCCCCAAATATGTTCAAGTATAATTTAGAATAGCATGTTAGGTTGCTAGAATAGAACTTGAATGAATGGAATGGTTTGATGCAACCTAGAACCATGCAAACCCTAGATTAAGGCAATTTCGTTAATGGGTTGCATGGACATGATCGGGGCACATGAATGTTGAATTAGAACGTTAGAAAACGCTGCATGTCTGTCTTCTAGGCTCCCGCGTGTTCGGTTGAGTTAGATTGCGTGAAATAGGACGTAAAATGAATTTAAGAACAAAAAACTGCCAGTTCGGGTACAAACTGGCCAGTTTTCTGGAAAGTGAAATTTGAGGCCTTTAGAGGCCGAATTGGAAAAAACATAAAACATAAAAGTTGTAGAGAAGGGTTTTTCCTAGGGGGAATCATGGACAGTTTTTCAAAATAAGGCTCCAACGGCCTCGGTTTTTATGAAAATCCGAGTCTGACCGTGCCCAGGTCTCATGCACGGCCAGGTGAGTTCAACAGAAAATAAAAGCAAGCTAAAGTCCGAACTGGGTTTTCTTCAAAACACGAAAGTTTTAGGATTTTTCGAGAGCTAAAACTTTTATGAAGACAACTTTTTCAAATTCAATCCGGATTTTTATATAGAAATGGATTTCTAAAAACTGTGCAGGAAACAGAAAATTCCTGCACAGGATTTTCTAAATCAATTCAGGAAAACTGTATTTTTCACCGAACCCAATGTTTTGACTGTGAAAACTGTTCCAATGGCAGTTTTCAGCCCTTAACGATTTTTATAAGACCCCACTTCAAGAGCCACGGATTTTTATAAGAGAATTGAAGGATTTTGGATTTAAACTTACCAAATTTTCCAAGGTAGTGGAAATAGGATTTTTAAAGCCAAAATTTGGTATCAAAACAATGACGGTCGGTAACCGGGAAGGATACCCCAGTTACTGTGCTTGGCCCCAAAGCCCAAGTTTGACCCATAGAATGTTGACCTTAGTTGACCAAAATGTTGACTTGGATTGACTTAGGTTGACTACCTTAAGGGTTACCCAAGATAACCCTATAGGATACTAAGATTGAAAATGGGCTAAGATCTAGGGTTATTGATAATAACCCAATGGGTTATGGACCAAGGAAAATAAGACATAAGCCCAAGATTAGGAAGGTAACCTAACCCTATTTGTATGTATGTGGACTTAGCACATAAGGTTACCCAATGTAACCTAATAAGTTATGATCCATGTTTAGTTAACCTCAAACTTTAGGAACCAAGTAAGACATCTTATTTAAAGGGGACATATAACTAAGACTATGCATGAATGTTGGTTAGGTTACCAACATCTTATAATTATGAATCATTACCCTATGTCCGTGGAATAACAGGAGATAGCCTGTTGTTGCGCCCAAGTTTGGAGCAGCACCTTATAGGACATAGCAGACGAGGTAAGTACAACTCCGCCTACAGCATAGGCTTTTGTTGTGATACTTACCTAAGTATGTTCGATGTATGCCATGTTGGATGCTATGTTGTATGCTATGTTGTATGTTAAGTTGTGATGTGGTTATGTTATGATGTATGATAAGTTAAGCTCATGATGCATGCTATGACAAACTATGTTACGATTAAGACATGATTTATGTAAGAGTGACATCATGAGGCATGTTCACTAATTTATATGATAAGAACAAGATCAAGAATGACAAGATGAAAAGAAAGTAAGATGGCAAGCAAGTTGCCTGTGTCGTACCGACCCGCTCGTAAGTCGGGTTAGACTATGATTTGAGTTGGAAATGGACTGGCCGCCCCAACCACTCCATAGTTGCGCGCCTGGTACGTACACTCATGTAAGGGGCCCATAAGCAAGATAAGTTATGAAAGTAAGTTAAGGATGAATAAGAAAGCATAATAAGAGCATAATTGGTTCATGCATATCTTATGCGATGCTATGTTAAGTTATGTTACGATGAGTTAAGTTATGACATGATATGATATGCCCTGATATGTTAAGTTAAGATGTGCTATGATAGGTTATGTTTGCATTGTATCGCGGTATAGTAGTTATACTTGCTGAGCGAAAGCTCATTGTCTTACGTCTATGCTGTAGGTAAGCAGCCTACGAGCAATTGTTGATGCAAGATGGGGGAGCGTGGCAGGGCGAACTGTGAAATGTGGGAAATGAAGCCGCTACGTGTTTTGTCTTTTCATGTATATTAATTGTTATTGGAACATCGTTATTTATATACTGCTACTCGCTCGTACGCATTGTATAAAAAAAAAATTTCCGCTGTTCTCGCTAAATAAGTATGATTCGTATAAGTACGTTATATATGTATGTATGTACGGTAGCGGCCTGTGCTAGGCGGGTCGTTACAGTTCCAAATGCTAATGACAGGCAACAATTTATGCTCCTAATGAGTAAAGCTAACAACAAAGAATAATACTAAAGACTATTGGTGGTATTTAATATCACACACTAATAAATGGTAGGTTTTATAATATAGGGTCCACTGAGATCCATCTTTTATTAATTGTGAGTTTCATGCCACCATTAGCCCTAAAGCATTTTTACAACAACCTTAGAATATTTATTCAAATTGAAGCAAAGCATTCCGAATCAAGATACTAAATCCTAAGTTAAGTTGCCTATATAACTTTTTTTTTTTTAACTAAGTTTTTGTTTGGTTCACCGGTTGGAGATGAAACTTTTAATTAGAGTTAATTAATTTTTCAAAAATTAGTTTTTAATTTTGTTAAGTTTTTAAAAAAGAAAAAAAAGAAAAAAAATTGATATAAAAAAATACAATTTAATTAGAATTAATTTTAAACACAAAATGAAACCTAAATAAAAAATGATGTTCTCACGTTCTTATCCCGTAACAACTTTTATAACATACTGAAATCGGAGATGGAATGAAAATGAGATTATTCTAAACAATCATTAATAGCCCTTAGAGGTGGACGTGGGTCAAATACATAAGAGTTATAACCTTTTTAGTTGTCCAATACTTTTATGACACTTTATGATACATGGCCCCACTCTGCTCCATCATGAAAGAACAACCAAATCGAACGTACAACAAATGTCTTGAAGCAAAATGGTTGTAGCAAGAAATCGACACTGGACTCATGTTTTGAACAAAATTAAAAAATATATATATATATTCTTATACGTGTTCCTGAATTGTAGAATTAGTGAACCCACTAAACCCTTTTTATAAGAAATTTGGTCAAAAACAGATTAATAAAAAAAGAGAGAGAATTAATCTTACTAAACCCTTTTTATTATAATTTCTATTGAAAACAAATGGAAAAAAAAAAAAAAAACTATATAACTGCACTTAATTAACTCCATTTTCTGCTTTTTGTTTCTAATGAAAATTCTAACGAAAAGGGTAAAGAGGGATTTGATTCAAAGCGAGAGTTTTTAAAATTTAGGGGATAAATTTGGAATGACCTTAAAGTTCTAGGACAGAAATCAAAATAATCTTTTTTTTTTTTTTAATTTTATGCAAAGCGGTTTTACCTTTTTTTTTCCCTATTATTCATAGTTTAAAATAACAGACTACGCAAATCACAGCTTATATATATAAATGAATATCAGTTTTCCACGGGACAAACACATCTGGACCTAATTTTGGTGAAGAATCATGCCATGGATGAAAGGGTAAACAAAAAAATCCTTTTTTTTTTTCTTTTTTTTCTTTTTTTGGCTAAAGCTAATTCCCAGAACTTATCAAAGGAAAAGGAAGAAAATGAATTAAGTATTTTCAACATTAAGCAAATGCATATATATGTATACGTATGTGTGTGTGTGTAGAGAGAGAGAGAGAGAGAGACCTTCAGAGGGATCTGTAATGGGTTGAGTCTGACTCTGAGCTCTCGAAAAAGAAGCGAAGCCAATTACGAAGGCACCTGCAAAAAATGTAAAGATAAAAACTGAGGATATTGGTCTTGACATTTTTTTTTTTTTTTTGGGTTTCTTTATCTGAGAACTCAAAAAGAGATGGAAAGCAACATGTAATTATCGTTTTCTTGAGCCACTAAGATATTATATGCCTAGAAAATTCAACTAATATTTCATAAAATAAAAATCGAATAAAGGTGGCGTAATTAGACTCAATCAACACGGTGTTAGACCCGGTTGTCGTGAATGTGTGCCACCGTTTTTACTTTCTTTACGTTTGTACTTTTATTATGACTTTAGGTCCAGGATCTGACCTTTATGTCACCAATATTTATTAACTATATTTGAAAAAAAAAAAAAAAAAAAAAGAGAGAGAGAAAGAGAAAGAGCTCTGCCATTCATGTTGATTACCGATACGCGTCATTTATTTGACCACAATAGTACTAGAAAAAGTATAGGATTTCACGACAGTTTTAAACTGCCATGACCTGAAAAGATAACATGACGGTTAAAACACTATCATAAAACCTTCCATGGTAAGTACAAGAATTTCACAATAGCTTTTTAACTGTTGTTTAATAGACGCGTTGCATTTTCAATGGTTTTTGAAAAAAACCGTTGTTGAAAGTCGCTTTTAATGACGGTTTTTTAAAAACCATAGTACAATATCCATCGTATTTTTTTCCCTTCATATTTTGTAGTAGTGCAGGGTAATTTTTGAGTCTATAATTTGTTCTTAAATTGAAGTAACACCTAAAAAACAATCTATTATCCTCTTGTAGTTATGTTTGAATTAAACCAATCCTATTTAGTCATTCTTCACTTACTAATAAATTTAATTTTCCCAAACATTCAACATATATCAAATCCAATGATAAGAAAACAATGAGTGTATACATAGACTGTTATAGAGGGCCCACACCAAACGCAACCCAGAAAAAAAAAAAAGGGGGGGGGGGGGGGGGAGGACGAGTAATGATAAAGGGAAAAATACAAAAACAACAATTTACTCACATGAATAAAAAAATAAAAATAAGTTGTTAGAGCCAACGAATAAAATATAAATAATACGAAAATTTTCTAATACATTCACCGTCATTCGGTTGACATAAGGAAAAATACAAAAACAACAATTTACTCACGGGAATAAAAAATAAAAATAAGTTGTTAGAGCCAACGAATAAAATATAAATAATACGAAAATTTTCTAATACATTCACCGTCATTCGGTCGACATAAGGAAAAATACAAAAACAACAATTTACTCACAAGAATAAAAAAATAAAAATAAGTTGTTAGAGCCAACGAATAAAATATAAATAATACGAAAATTTTCTAATACATTCACCGTCATTCGGTCGACATAAGGAAAAATACAAAAACAACAATTTACTCACAAGAATAAAAAAATAAAAATAAGTTGTTAGAGCCAACGAATAAAATATAAATAATACGAAAATTTTCTAATACATTCACCGTCATTCGGTCGACATAAGGAAAAATACAAAAACAACAATTTACTCACAAGAATAAAAAAATAAAAATAAGTTGTTAGAGCCAACGAATAAAATATAAATAATACGAAAATTTTCTAATACATTCACCGTCATTCGGTCGACATAAGGAAAAATACAAAAACAACAATTTACGCACGGGAATAAAAAATAAAAATAAGTTGTCAAAACCAATGCAACAATGAATAAAATGTAAATAATACAAAAATTTTCTAATACAATCACCGCCATTCGATTGACAAAGGGAAAAATACAAAAACAACAATTTACTCACGAGAATAAAAATAAAAATAAGTTGTCAGAGCCAACGAATAAAATATAAATACTATGAAAATTTTCTAATACATTCATCGCCATTCGGTTGACAAAAGGAAAAATACAAAAACAACAATTTACTCATGGGAATAAAATATAAAAATAAGTTGTCAAAACCAATGAAGCAATGAATAAAATTTAAATAATACAAAAATTTTTTAATACATTCACTGCCGTTAGATTGACAAAGGGAAAAATACAAAAACAACAATTTACTCATGAGAATAAAAAATAAAAATAAGTTGTCAGAGCCAACGTAGCAATGAATAAAACATAAATAATACGAGAATTTTCTAATACATTCACCGCCGTTCGGTTCACCCATTCTTATTTTAATTTGTATTATCTCCCTTTGCACAAGACCAAAAGATTCAGCCTGATATTAACGTTAAATTACTACTTTATCCTCAACTTAAAACTTATTTGATATGTTTATGTGAGACTTATTCTGTTTAAAAGATGATTATATCATATCCTATATTTGTTTTTAAATTTTTTAATGCTGCTTTTTAAATTTTTTAATGCTCTAGCAAAATTAAAAAAAGTGAGCCATAGTAAATCAACTACAAACAAAATTTCAATTTTAGAAATATATTTCAACATTATGTTTTTTTTAAGCAAATTTATATTTCAAAAAAATTTAAATATTTACTAAAATAAACTATTTATATCAAAATTTGACTTTTTTATTTAAAAAATAATCTTCAAATATTTAATAGAATAAACTATTTATCTCAAAATTTGATTTTTTATTTAAAAAATAATCTTCATAATATAATTACTAGTAGCATATAAATTACTTATCTCAACATTATGTTTTTAAAAAATAAACATATATTTCAAGAAAATAGTTCTATAATTAGTAGAACAAAATAATTTATCTCAAATTTTTAACTTTTTTTTAGCACAAAAAATAATCATTTTAGCATTAAAATAATTAGTATATAATCTGCTTGTTTAAATTGAAAATACAAAATTAACTGAAAGGATATATAAGTAAATTTATAACAACTGATTCCGATTTCTATTTTAAGTAAACACATGAATGGGATTGACAGTGATTCCGACTCCAATTTCTGGAACCCAAGTAAACAGCATATTTTAACTCTGAATCCTGACTCCAAATCCAACTCATTCCGAATCATATCCACTCCGATTCATGCCTACTCGAATTACACGTAAGTAAACATGCCATTCATTGCCTCACTCATTTGGCTGCTTATATTTTCGGATCGATTTCCAATCAGCCAAGTAATCAGGCCTTGAAATGTCGAGGCTTATTTTGACGTATCCTAGAAGCATTGCCATCGCTGGGGACATTGACGCTCGTGCTGTTGGCGACGTTTGAGTGCACAAAAAAGCTACTCCGATGACTCTTCTTACTTGTTCTTCGTTGAATTCTGATAATTCGGATTCCACTCATTCAATTGTATGATTTTGTTCATGTAAGTTCCAAGCCTAGGAAGTAAGAAATGGTAAATTAGATCAAGGACACTAAAAAAAGGTAAAAGGACCCTTTTAAAAAAAATAAATAAATAAAATTAGGAGGGGGAGGGGGGGTGAGTGTTTGTTAAAGTATTCAATCAGGAAATTTCCCAAAACTATTTTTAGTTTGTTTCCTATTATTGATAATTAGTAGTTTTTATTATTTATTAGTTTACTTTTCTTTTCTTGGTATTTTATTCCCTATAAATATAGTTAAGTATTCTTTGTAATTTATGAGACAGAATTAAATAAAAAATATTATTCTCTCTAATTTTCAAGTATGTTACTTAAAATTAAATAATGATATCAAGTAAATAGGTAAAAATGTGAAAAGAAAAATACAAAGTATTCACTGAGTTGTACTAAAATTTTTAACTAATCAAAACCGTTTTCCTTGAGTATATAAACTATTGGGGAAACAAAATTGTCTGGTTAAATTTAAAAATATACCAAAACTGTCCTCAGTCTACATTAAAGCATTCTCTTAATCATCATTGCTAGAAGGGAGTGAAACTGAAAAGCTTTTGTCTCCTCTCTGAGAATGGCTCAAAAGCAATGAAGTTCAGAATCCCAAGCAATCGGGGAGCCCAGTGCTGCCTAAGCGATCGAACACCGCATAAAAATGCACTCAATCGATAACAACAACCTCAATGTTTCTAACCTCAACTGGTTAAAGGTTGAGGCATTCTTGGCACCTATTTTTAATTTCTTTAAAATTTTAAATTTTTTTAGTTTTGAAATTTAGTTATTTATTTAATTAGTAAATCAAGTTTAACTAATGCTAAAGAAAATATTATTGTGGGTATTTTTGTTAATCTTGGAATTTAACGGGTTGCTTTTTTTTTTTTTTTAATCTTTAAGAAAATACAAGGATTTCTTTTGTTTTTTTTTTTAACAGGTTGAGATACTTTTGTAGTAATCCTACAAACCAGATACAACGCCGATGAAGCCTCCCCCCTCACCCAAACCAGATATGCGCCACCCTGCGTCCCTCACCAACCAGATCCAACCCCGCAACCCAAGCCCTCCCTGTAATGCCCCAAATGCTACCTAACTATAACATTAGAAAATTAACATTAGAATTAATATAGATATTGTGATGCGATAGCAATTTCTTAATTCTAATATTATGTTGAGTTTTTTTTTCTTAGGTAACGCAGTGAGGACTCAAGGTGCTAGAACAAAGTTCATGCCAATTAATGAATTTTTATAATTAATTGATAATTTTGTGTGATGGCTTAAATATATATATATATATAACAACGATATTGTTGCAATTATTTTTGTAAGTTATATAAAGCATATATATATACACCATATATAGTTATTCGGTTATATTATGTGTTTACATATACATACTCATACTATATGTTATAAGTATATTTTATTTTTTATATATACAGATTGTACTGTATATATATAAATCTTTATATATATGTATTATTGATATTTATACATATTTATACATGGTTTTATGTATATGTGTGGGTTATATATATATATAGTATGTATGGTGATGAAAATGTAAAGGAGGAAAAGTGAGAAAGTATTAATCAGAGAAGAATTGAGGGAATTTGAAAGGAAAAAAAAAAAAAAGGGAAAACTTCTCTTATTCCCATTCAATTTTCCCTTTTATCTGGCAATTTTCTTATTCAAAATAAGTGATTGACAGCCCTTGGTCTTATTATTCCAGCCAATTAGCATTCAATTGACTTCCAATTGAAATCTACAAAGTCTACAATTATTTTTCTCTTCAACGCTCACTCTTTGCATCCCTAGCCTCCCTTTCCCTTTCATTCCCATTATCTTTGTCTACTCTCTCTGCCCCTCTCTAATGCACAAACAGGGGAAAAAAAAATTTTCCACCAAACCTCCAAATTCTTTCAAGCCAAAAATTAAAGGATTTCAAGATATGTTTTGGTATTGTTTGATGATTTTGTTATTTGTTTTAGTTTGGGATTCTTCAAGAGGTCAGACGATTTTCTTGATGAGTATCTTCATGTGAGTTTGAGGAGATGATAAGAAATATTTATTGAATGATGATCGAAAGAATAGCTATATGATTAAGTTTGTAAACTAGACGAATTTAGGGTTATTGATTTCTTGATTTATGATTTTATTGGTATGGTGATTGAATAATTTTATGTGTTAGATACATGTCTTCTGGTTATTTCGTGTGTGTGTATGTATGAAGCATATACATTGTGATAAAAAAAATTTTTATATTTTTAATGATTTTCGGATTTGACCACTGCTACTGAAATTTTCAGATTTTATGATAAGTTTTCGAAACCGCTTTTAAGGATGCAAAAAGCCTCCATTTTTAACAGATTTAGTATTGTTGGAAAGCCCTGGATGTCTACTTTCATTTGAAATTAGTTTCATATCGTTTGGAGATCTATGTGAATTTTTATGATTTTTTAAAGAGGCAGAGGTCTGACTGCCATAGTCTATACAATTTTAGCGGTCCGTATTCAAAACTGTTTTTGAGGAACGGTCTCAGTTTTTAATAAATTTGATATTGTTAGAAAAATCTAGATATCTATTTTCATTTGGAATTAGTTTTAGATCATTTGGAGACATATGTGAATTTTTGTGATTTTTCAAATAGGCAGAGGTCCGGCTAGCAGTTTCGGCAAAATTTTAGAAATCAAATTCAAAACTATTTTGGAGGGTCTAAACGGTCTTCATTCTTTTATCGAATTAGGTACCATTAAAAATATCTGGATGTCTACTTTCATTTAAAATTAGTTTCAGATCATTCGGAGCCCTGTATGAATTTTTATGAATTTTTGAAGGGACAAAGGTCTGACTGGCAGATTTTGTAAAGATTTGATATTTCATGAAATTGTTCAATTTTTGTGTTGTGATGTTATTGAATTATGAAATAGGCCTTTTAGGCGCTGCTATGATATGATGGATGTATTTGATGAATTATTATGAACTTTTGTTGATTTTATTATATTTATTACTCATAACATGAACGGTTCTAAAGGCGAGCACCCGAGACCTTCATCGCGTGTCACCATTGAAAAATTTGAAAAGCTTAAGTAAGGCGTTTAGATAAGTACACTCTCACCTGCAACATGAATTAAAGATTTGAGAAGTATATGTTTTGATGTTGATAATGATGTTATGATGCTCTTAAATAATACTTCTCCCATTATGACGTTTTGATGAAAATTATATATATTGTATGTATATATATTTTTATGTTTTAAACTGACGTTGTACACCGTTGATGATGATGATGATGATGACGATGATGTTGTCCGGTGAGCGGACTTTTTGTCATCGTTGGCTTGGGATTTACTACCCCACTCCTTCCGTGACTAGAGCGCTATGATGGTACAATGCTGGGCCTAATATATGACGGTTTTACAAGTTAAAAAGTGTAACGACCCGCCTTGTACAAGCTGTTACACTGTTGACTTTCTTACTTACATACTTATAAATTAGCTCAAAACACAGCGGAAATTTTTTTTTTTTTACACGAATTAAAACGTGTTCTTAGAAAAGGTGGTTGAATAAAATAGGATTACATAATCATAAAAACTCAAATGTCAAAACGCGTAGCGGCATAAAATCCCACGATTTCACAGCTTGCCTCGCCACCTTACATCACGTATTGCTGACAGACTGCTTACCTACAGCATAGACGTAAGACAGTGAGCTTTCGCTCAGCAAGTATAACTGTCTCGTCCGCGACTTACTTGTAATCATATCGAAATACATTTCTAACTTAACATACATAGCCATTCATAATCACATAACATCGTTCATAATAGCATAAACTAACAATGTCTAAACATGCATGGTCCAGTTATACTCGTATTTACTTTTTTTGCTTATCATTCTTTTAGGGCCCTTACCTTTGGTGTTCGTACCCGGCGCGCAACTATGAAGTGGTTGGGGCGGCCAGCCCATTCCACTTCATAGTTGCGCGCCTTTTTATGTTTTCTTATCTTTTCTTAACTCGATCTTGAGTTTATTTATCTTGTAGGAATTTAGTGAACATGCAATCGTGATGTCACCTAATCTTAACTCATACTGAACATTAATTCATATTTGATCATGCTTTCTATACATAGCATACTAGCACAATTATCATGGCAATTAATATTTTGCACAGCATCACATAGCAGTATATAATATTTCCTAATATACACCCTTAGCATGCATCTAACTTTACTTTAGTAAGCATCAACTAGAGCCCATGCTGTAGGCGGAGTTGTACTTACCTCGTTTCCTGCTAAGATCTCACTCTCGCTGTCCTAATAGGGAGTACAGCTACACGTCCTCTCCTGCTCGTGAAAGGACATAGATGAGATTTCGTTTCTGATGGGAGAATGTTGGTATTCTAACCAACATACCTACAACAACCTAGTTGTATGTCCCTGTCAGATAACTGACTTGTCCAAATTAGCCTTTTATTGTTGGGGATTAATTTGAACTTGATTAATCCCTTAAGAGACTACGTTGGATAACCTCTTAATTATCTCATTGATCTACTATTGGATTACTCTTTAATACCTTGGGCTTACCATTCTATTATAGCATATTGGGTCAATGGCCTTGACACATTTTGCTTGGCCTATTAAACTTATGGTATTCTTTAGGGTTACATTGGATAACCCTTAAGATTACCTCTTTCTTGTTGTGGGTCAATCAAAGTTGACAATTGGTCAACTACTGGTCAACCCTTGTCAATTTTAGGCCCTTTGGGCCTAAGCCCAATAACTCGGGTCCTAATCCCGGCTATGGCCCGTAATCGGCTTAATTACCATTTTCTTTTATTTAAAAAAAATACATCATCTTATTCTAAATTTTTATTTTCTTAACTTAAAATCACATTTTCTTCCTTTTGCACTTTTACAAGATTTTTCTCAAAAATCCGTAAAACTCTTTATAAAATTCCGACCTTTGAAATAATTCCTTATAAATGTCATTTAAGGTCGAAAACCACCTTTGGAACGGTTTTCGCAGTTAAAATAACGGTTTAGAACACTTTACAATTTTTTTTTGAAAACACATTGTAAAACTTTGGTGAAGGAATTTTCGGATTCCTTGCGCACCTCTCATAAAACATGTCTATTTTAAAAATCCGTCGGGAATTTGAAAAACTTATCTTCATGAAAGTTGTAGCTATCGAAAAATACTAAAACTTTCGTGTTTTGTGAAAAATCAAATTCTACCTACATTGATACCAGTTTTTTTTTTGAAACCGGCTGACTCCGAAAAATCTGGGTGAAACTGCGCCCAGAGGTCAGCCACGGGTTTTGTTGAAAACGAAGGCCTTTGGAGCCTTATTTTGATATTCCGTACACGTTGTCCTCTAGAAAAACTTGTTCTGAGAAATTTTCGTGTTTCGAGTTTTAACCCATTCGGCCTCTAGAGGCCTTAAAATCTCACTTTTCCAAAACTGGTCAGGTTCTAACCTGAATCTGGACAGTTTCGGTTTCATTTTCGGTTTGCGTCCTATTTCGCGAATCTAACTCGACCGAACACTTTGGGAGCCTACGATTCAAACACACAACGTTTTCTAACGTCCCATCAAGCCCAAAAACCGTTTTCAACAGTCCATGCAACCCAAAAAAAAAAAAAATCAAAACTCTAGGGTTGCTTGGTTCTAATCTAGCATTCAAACACAAACATGCATCAAAATCAATCTCGGCTACATGCATCAAAGGGGGGCTGTAGGGGCAGATTTTTGGCCACATTTTGGGAACACACAACCTAAGTTTTCTAGCATGAAAATCATACAAAAATCAACACAATTCAAGCAAGATTTTAAAGCCAAATCAACCCTAGAGCTAGAATTCAAGCATACACACCAACTAGAGCACAAAATCATAAATGAACTTAAGTCCTTACAACCATATTGAATCCTCAAATTGAACCTCAAAATAAGCTCAAAATAAAGAGGATTAGGGTTGAGAAATTTACCTAGAACCAAGGCTAGTTGGTTGCAAAACAAATTTCTTCTTCTCCTCCTCACCTCTAAGCTCACGGCCACCTTCTTCTCCTTCTTCTTGGTCGGCCACCACCTAGAGAAAATCCCACAAAATCTCTCAACTTTTTCTTGCTCTCACTCCCTTGTAGAACCGAATTTCTAAGGCTCAAAAGCTCTCCAAGTTTTTGATTTTTTTTCCTCTCCTCTCTCTCTTCTCACTTGGCTGCCGAATATGTGAATGAAAGACAAGGGTTTTTGGCTGTAAATTTGAAAGGAAATGATGTGCCAAGGGGAGGTTGGAGTGGTTAAAGGTTGCTTGTCCTTAAAAAAAGGCTTTACTCTCCTTTCTTTTCTTTTCTTTTCTTTCCTTTGGCTTGCCTTCCCAAGGCTGCCGAACTTTCAAGAGTGAAGGGCAATAGTTGGCTGTAGTTTTTCAATAAAAAAATGGGGTAATGAGAGGGTTTTTTGATGAGACAAAAGTGGGTGGTTTCTTGCCATCTTTTATGGCTTTATCTCATTCTTTCTTTTCTTTCTTTTCTTTTCTTTTGGCTTGCTGCTGTAGCCGACTAAAAAAAGGGGGGGGGGGGCTGCCACATGAAGTACTTGGGTTGGTGGAGAATTAATGACATGCAACAAGGGTGATTGTTTAGTTTAGTTAGATTCTAACTTGGCTAGTTACCTTTCAAAACTCATTTTTTCTTCCCCTTTGTGCTACACAGATAATTTTAATATTGTAATTCTTCAAAACACAATATTTTTATCTCATACCGAAGTACAAAATTTATCTGTGTGAATTTTGGATCGAAAAATATTTTTCTCAAATTTTTCTGAACCCTTTCTGCTCTTAAACTCTAACTCGGTGTGCTTGATTTTTCTAGGGACGTTTTACGGCTTATTCTTGCTATCTAGCTCACAAAACTTATTCTCGGAACTCGTTCCACGCTGAACTCGAAAAATCTCAAAAAGTCAAAGGGTTGACTTTTTTTGGTCAAACTTTGACTTTTTCGGTCAAAGTTGACTTTCGTAAAATTTTGTACTGTTTTGACCGTTTCGACTTGAAAGGTCCGTTTCCGAGTTTAGAAATAATTTTTGAGTCTTCTCGACCCATTAAATCTCACAAATCTTTTCAAAAGTCCTAAACTGAGCTTTTTCATGAAAATTTTCATAAGGTGAAAATAATTCCTTAAAAGGAAAAAATGTACATGGAAAAATTCGAATATTACAAAAAGTTTTTAAATAATGTTTATAATTATGATGATAAAAGAAAAATGTTTGTTTACATTTGTAAGATTTAAGTGTCTTACTAAGCCATTGCTTATATAAGTTAATTCATGTTGCAGAAAAAGGTAAGGGTAAGATATAATGTTGGAGGAGCTTAGAGCAGATGACGGGACAATATGTAATAGGAAAACCAGAAGAACGATAATGAGATAGACATTTTTAATTTCAAATAAAGTTTTGACATTTTAGTTTTATTATTTGATTGGATAATTCATATGGACTTAAATTTTATTTCATGAATTAGGTTTTAAAATATATATATATTAATTATGAAGGTTATTTTGATATAGTTTTTAAAAAAAGTTCTAGAGTTTTCTAAAAAAGTTCTACCTGAGTTGGGCTAACCCATTTGCTGTCGGCAATGGGGTAGATGATACCGGCATCCAACAGCTTTAGAACTTCAGTCTTGACAACCTCTTTCATTGTTGGTTTGAATCTTCTTTGCAGATCTCTTCGAGGGTTAGCCTCGTCTTCCAATTGGATCCGATGGAAGCATATTAAGGGGCTGATACCTTTTATGTTAGGAATTGTCCATCCTAATGCAGCTTTGCGTTCTCGCAGCATGTCGACTAACCGCTGTTCTTGTGATGCGTCAAATTTAGATGAAATGATACCAGGAAAGGTATCACCAACTCCCAGAAAGACATGTTTCAGATCCTCAGGCAATTAAGCCAGCTTAAGTGTTGGGATCTCTTCGATGAATGATTTTTGTTTTTCTTTGTTTCTATTAAGAAAAGATTAGCGGAACAAAAGCGTTAGAGAAATAAATAATCATATAAAGAAAAGGAAGAAGTCTTTTTGTGATTTTGAAACAAATTTAAAGACAACACAATTTAAAATGGAGAAAAATTCAATAATCAAAAAAGTGGTAAGACATCGAGAATCCCCTATATATTTCGTTTACTTATTTGGATTTTGATTTATAAAATAACTCAATTGAAAATTTCGCTTCCCAAACAATCAATCAGAAAATAAAGATTTGAAGAACTTATGAATTAAAATGTATTTCAGTAAATAAAATTCTCACGTTAAGAACTAGTAAAAATTATCTTATAAGAAATCCAAAAGCGACAATATACTACAAGCAATATTGCAGTAAAAGAATACTTATAAAATAATGCTATCAATATATCATATCATGCAACAATCACATAAAAAAAGCTTGACTAAATTTATATAAAAATTGACAATAAAATATATTGATATGAGAAAGAAATAAGATAAAAGAAAATTATTTACTCAAATGTATAAACCTTACAAACCACTGGAGAATCAAAACCCAAACAAATTCACTACACATATAGGATCATCTCTAACCTCACTAAAGATCTCTAGCCTAGCTTGTAAAACATTCTCACAAAATTATAAAGAGAAAATATGATATGAAAATACAAGGAGATGAAAATTGCACTCCAAACTCAGCCAAAAATTGGTGAGAAAAACGTTCCATGCTTGCTGCACAACCTTGCTTTTATAAGCCTCCATGTCCAGCATCTAAAGAGAGATTTTTGGCCTAAAAATCATGCTGTCAAGCCGGTAAATTGAGTGTAGACTCGCGGTAAACCAGCTGGAAAAGATAGATGGCCTGAGCTGAGCTAGAATCACGGGCCCGAGAAGCGCAACCCAGAAGTCACGCGGGCTAGGATCACGGGCCTGAGAAGGGTGAGTGGGCTGGTTTCACACAGGCTAACGCGCACGTGGAGGGGTAGTTGGGGCCCGTGTGTCTGGGTTGCATGTAGATGGTTGACACGTGGCTAGGATGTGATGCCCTAGAAATTCATAAACTTGATTCATGAACTATTATTGTGGATTTCCTTCATTAATATACTTTTAATGAATTATTTTAATGAATATCAAATTTCAAGATCATAAATGATTGCATATGTATCATCGGTGTGATGATGTCGATGATATAACAATGTTGAGTTTCTCTATTTAAATGAGAAATTTTAAATACATAAAAGAAGAGTTGAACGACATATAAATTTATACAAAAAATTTATTATGTCGTATTAGGGGGATAGCGATAATTTTTTGAGAAGAATCCCGATTTTTATTAGTAAGTCAATTTAATGATCTTAGTATTTATTTTGATCATACCAATAGTTAAGTTTTGAGAGTGTGATTGGGAAATCAATATGTCACATAGATAGAAGATGAATGATTAGTATTTACTCTTAGGAAATCCAAAGGTGGAAGATTGATCAATAATTATGCTTGATTTGAAATCAATTGTGTAGATTTTATGTTAAGAGATCCTAGGCAAATCAATGGTCAAACTTTGGATGATAAGTGACCAATTAGAACTTAGGGTAAGGATTGGTGTGTTGGAAGATCCAATGGATGAGAATAAAGATGACAACTTTGGATCAATGGT
This sequence comes from Ficus microcarpa, assembly GCA_025413485.1. NCBI lineage: Eukaryota > Viridiplantae > Streptophyta > Magnoliopsida > Rosales > Moraceae > Ficus > Ficus microcarpa. The sequence continues at coordinate 623,113 of CM046377.1, read as the reverse complement.
GGAAATTGAAAGAAAGAAAAACAAAATAAAATTGAAAAGGTCAAAGAGGGGATTCGGTTTTTGAGTCATAAAGCAAGGGGAAATGGGAACAAATGAGAAAAGAAGAAAGTGGTGTATGCATGCAACCACATGTAAGAGATGGCATGGTTTATTTTGGCAAGTTGACCGAAGGAAAAAACAAATGAAATGGACCCATTGTCTCCACCTTGTTGAACCAAATCTTCACCCCAAAACCCTCCCTTGAAGTGGCGGCAATGAAGGGGGAAATCAGCCAAAATTTTTTCCAATTTTACCTCTCAAAATATAGCTCTCTTAAGGTGAAAGTTGGCTGAGCACAAACCCCTAACATTCCATTTTATTCTCACACAAGTTAAATTCAAAAACCCTAACTTCTCTAGCCATCACCAAGCTCAAAACAAAAACAAGAACCACCAACACTATTCTCCACCTCCAAAACATCTTTAGCACCCTCCTCCATCTATTTTCAAGCTCTAAGAAACCCTGTCACCAAGATCGAATAAGTGTAAGACGGAGTTAGAGAATGTTTTACTAGAGGTAACTTAGAGGTATTCTTCGTGTTTTAGTTATTTTTGGAGAACTAAAGCATGATGTTTAGTTATGATTTTAATGTTAGACTTTTTTTTACCTAGGAAAAGTTTTGAGAAGATCTTGGGAGGTTCGAGATCTTAAAGAATCCCTGGAGCATTTCAGTAAGATTTATGAACTTTGTTGAAGTTTATAGTTATTGTGGTGATATAGCATGCATTAGAAACTTTAGTATGAAAATTAAATTATACATTAAGATTCTACAGAGAATAAGCTTTATTTTAGGCTTTGAAATCACTTGATTTGCTTTTATATGTCTAAAGTTATGTGCCTTTGAAGTTGGACACAAAACTAGAGAAAAAATAAACCTCTAGGATACAGTCTAGCCACGGGTTTTCTATACTTCAAACCCTTTAGACTCAAAATTTTGGATTATAAGTTAGAGAACTAAAAACTAGATTCTTTAAACTTTCCAACAAGGTATCATACTCCTTGAACGAATAAATGTGCAATTTTTGGTGAATTTTACAAGTTTCAGCTACAAACCGAAAATCCTTGCTGGAAACCTGTACTAGCCACTGGTTTTGTATTTTTTGAGTTACTAAACCTTAACTTTTTATAAAACCGTTCTTACCGTACAAAATAGACATTATAAGCTTTCCAATGACATATCTTTTGTCTTATTTGGACTTTTAAGTAAATTATTCTGATTTTTCTAAGCTCACCTATGAATCTGGATTTGTGGTTCAAATGTGAAACTAACAGTAACAAAACCTAAGTTAATGGTATGAAACACTCAAGTACTAAAGGAATAACTTTACCACTATAAGGTAGACATCTTAAGTTTCAAAATGAGATATCATGCATTTAAAACGAATATCTATATAAATTTTAATAAATCCCTTACGATTGTATTGTAATCTGGTAATCTGAGATTTTACCACAAGACACTTAGGAAAACGTCCATATTAATGTTTGAAATGCTTGAAATCTTGGAAAACAAATTATAAAGACAGAAACTAGATATTTCAAGCTTTCTAACGAGTCATCAAGTGTCCAAAATGGAATTATGCTCGAATCCAAATAAATCTTACAAGTTAAAATCCTACACTTATAAAACGATTAAACATTTAAAATGTGACATAAAGATAAGTCATAACATATGAATTGAACAATTTCATTCAATAACATCAGAACACAAAAATTGAATAATTTCATAAAATTTCAAATATTTACAGAATCTGCCAGTTAGACCTTTGTCCCTTCAAAAATTCACAAAAATTCATATAGGGCTGCGAATGATCTGAAATTAATTTTAAACAAAAGTAGACGTTCAGATCTTTCTAATGGTACCTAATTCATTAAAAAAAAAAAAAAAAAAGACCATTTGGACCCTCAAAAATAGTTTTGAATTTAATTTCTAAAATTTTACCGAAACTAGCAGCCAGACCTCTGCCTATTTGAAAAATCACAAAAATTCACATATGTCTCCAAATAATATAAAACTAATTCCAAATGAAAATAAACATCCAAAGTTTTTTAAGAATATTCAGTTTATTAAAAACATAGTCTGTTTAGATCCTCAAAAATAGTTTTGAATACAGACCACTAAAATTGTATATAATCTGGCAGCCAGACCTCTACCTCTTTGAAAAATCATAAAAATTCATATATATCTCCAAACGATATGAAACTAATTTCAAATGAAAATAGATATTCAGGGCTTTCTAAAAATACTAAATTGGTTAAAAATGGAGGCTGTTTGCATCCTTAAAAGTAGTTTCAAAAACTTATCATAAAATCTGGAAATTCCAATAGCAATGGTCAAATCTGAAAATCATTAAAAATATAAAAAAAAAATCATCATCACAATGTATATGATTTATACATACACACATATGAAACAGCCCTAAGATATCTTTCTAACATATAAAATTATTCAATCACCATACCAATGAAATCATAAATCAAGAAATTAAAAACCCTAAATTCGTTTTGTTCGCAAAATCAACCATATAGCCATTCTTTCGATCACATTCGATAAATATTTCTTATCATCTCCTCTAACTCACATAAAGACATTCATCAAGAAAATCATCCAACCCCTCAAAGAATCTCAAACTAAAACAAATAACAAAATTATCAAACAATATTAAACCATACCTTGAAATCCTTTGACTTTTGGTTTGAAAGAATTTGAAGGTTTGGTGGAATTTTTTTTTTCTTTTTTCTGTTTGTGCGTGAGAGAAGGGCAGAGAGAGTAGACATAGAAAATGAGAATGAAAGGAAAAGGGAGACTAGGGAAGAAAGAGAGAGAGACAAAGAGTGAGTGTTCAAAAAGAAAAAGGCAATTGCCAACGTTGTGCATTCAAATTGGAATCAAATGAATATTAATTGACTGGAATAATGAGACCAAGGGCTGTCAATTCCTTATTTTGGGTAGGAAATTATTAGGTAAAAAGGGGGAATTGAATGGAAATTAAGAGCATAATTTTTCTTTTTTCCCTTCGTTTCCTCCATTCCCCATTCGATTACCAACTTTCCTTTTCTCCTCTATATTTATTTATTTGTTGCTTAATATCTTCCTCTCATTGCCCATTTTTCATAAATCAAACATTGACTTCACCACAATTACCATATACCGTATATATATAACCTTCATATATATAAAACCAATTATATATATATGCAAAATATAAATATAATATATTTATATTGAAACAAAACATAATATATATGTAAACTCTCAAAACATGACATATATATTACTTTTCTAATATTACACATATATATACACAATCTATTATATTATTAAACCATCGACACGTATTAATCAAATCATTCTATAAAATTCATCAATTTTGGCATGAACTTTGTTCTAGCACATCGACTTCTCGTCGTGTCACATGTGAAAAATAACTCAACATAATATTAAAATTAAGAAATTGCTATCTCATTATAATATCTATGTTAATTTTGATGTTAATTTTCTAACGTTATTGTTAGGCAGCATTTGGGGTGTTACAGTTGGGCTTTTTTGACATTACGGGTATAATTTAACGATAATTTCATACCGAACTTTAATGTAAAGAATTCAAATTCTCCATTTTCAAGTTAAAAACGAAAAAGTTGGGGAGCTTATTTGTGATTGGACTTCTATGATTATTTATTTATTTATTTATTTTTATTTTTCCAAAAAAGAGTTTTTGTATTTATTTTGAAGGGAATTTTATTGTGTCAAAACTTTTTGTGACATCCTGTTGTGATCTAAGCCCTTACCCACCATCCGTTGCAACCCAAACTGAAACATGACCATCCTATTGTATTGCTTTCGCTTATAAAGTTAAATTTCGATTCATATCATTTTTTTATGCAACATCTTTTGACTTGATTTATCGCTGGTTAAGTTTCAGATATCCATACAGAAGTTTCAGATATCTATAGAGAAGGCAACTAGATGGCATATAGGTTGGCATCAAAGGGAGTTTATTCAACTTCCCAGACCATAATGTTTTAGATTTATGTGCCTCTGTGACGCGGAGAAATATGGTAGGTCTTCTGGCTTTTTATTTTTATTTTTATTTTTGTTTTAATTTTTTAATCTTAAGTTCATTACGTCTCTTTCAGATTTGAACGTGTACTCGTTTTTCTTTTTCAAAGATTTTTCTCATTTTGGTTTTACCAGATAAAAGTTTTAATTAGGACTTCTAAAGTTTCTAGAAGTACTAGATTCACTTAATAGACTTTTGGAGATTGCTAGTTCCGGTTTAGGTTCTTGCATCCAAGGATGAAAATGTTGATGTTGACGGAGTTGTCAAGGTTTTAATTTACAGATAATGTCGATGGAAATGTTGATGTTGACGAATATCCCGGGAAAAAATGGATACTCAAAAAAATATTTATAATTTATACTAATACTTTACACACTATCAAAACAATAAATATTACATAATCTGAATGAATTTTATAACCAAAATGATATATTTTTTTAATCAAATATGAGAATTATATTACATAATGTCATAATATATTATAATGATTAAATATTAATTGTAATTTCAATATGATATTACGTATTCATTAATCATTACAAATAAAATACTACAATATAATAGGGTATATAAAAATTAAATGTCAAACATAAAAGAATACATATTAGTTTCTAGTATACTTAATCCAAAAAGAGTTTCTAGCAGGTTAGAAAATATTAGGTAGTTGTCGATCTTGATCTAATATAAATAATACATTTGTCAAGATATTACTCTTAAATGGTTTTGAATGTAATTGTTAATGTCTCACGTATATGTTTCTTGGTCTCTATCAACTATTAACCCATAAATTAAACATTGTTGATTTGTTCAATATGATGAGTAGTCTTGATGGGTATACAATAATATCTCGATATCAATTTATAGTGGAGGAAAAACCAATATATATATATATATATAAAAGTAGATTTTTTACTTTTCAACTAGACATTATTTGAGAACCATATATAGGATTATAACCGTATGAATTTTACATAATTCTTAAGCTCATGAAATAAAAACTCAAGGCGAATCCTCGTTAGTTTGACTCATTTGAGTTACACCACATCTTCTAAAATAATAATTTCCAATTGTCCAATACCCTCACCTATTATCTCACAACCGTGATTTTCACCTTGTATAGCATGTTGTCACATTTTATTCATATTAACAAATGAAATGTGTGTAAAAATTGAAATTTTTGAGGAAAAAAAATCCCCGAGTCATTTGGCATTTTGTAAAAATATCCAAAAATATTTTGAATATTCACAAATATTATGGATATTTTTGGATATTGTGGGCATTTGACGAATACTCCGAGAAGAAATATCCTCTCCCCCATTATCTATGTTGAGACTTCAAAATATGGATAATGTCGTGGAAATGTTGACGATGTTGTGGACATTTTCATCCTTACTTGCATCTACTAATTCATTTTTATTTTTGTTTTTAGTTTCTTTTCTTACGCATGGGCAAGTAGTATTGGATTTTCTCTTCATACCTCTTTCCCTTTCTTTTTTTTTTTTTAAAACAAATTAGTAGTGTATATATGATAAGAGTGATAAGAAGGTGCCGACTTACACCTTGTATCACCCTTTTATTAAAAAAGAAAAAAAGGTATTTAAAAAAAAAAAAAAAAAACATTGGAGAGGGACGTAAGAACAAAAATGCATAAAAATGGTTCATTTAAGAAAAAAGTGTTTCACTATGGATAAAGAAATGGCAAGAAAAAAACAAAAACAAAAAAGAAAAAGTGCCACACGGAGACTGGGGAAGGCGCGCGAAATGGCACTTTCATTTCATACACGAGAATGGATAATCATTGAGAGGGCTGTAAGAATATACACAAATATGGACTCATTTGAGAAAATTTGTGCCACCAGGAGGATGGAGAAGAGGGATAAAAGAAAGTGTTTTTGATAGTGGCGGAGTTACATTAGACCCAACAGGATAGTTGCCCCCCGGCCCAATGGGCTCCTTTCGTTTAATATCCCTATTTCTTTAATTTTTTCAATTAGGTCTATAATTTATCCTCCCTTGAAAATTTTGAAATTACAAAATTTATTAATTTTTTTTAAAAATTTCACTAATGCCCCAACATTTGATTTATAAATCCACATTATTTCATATTTAAAAGCCCAAAAAAAAGTAAACTACACTACTATTTAAATTCGTATTTTGGACTTTTTAAAGTTAGTTATTTTAGATTATAACGAGTTTAATGCCCGTTCGGTGAACGGGAAGAAAAAAATAAATTAAAGAAATTGAGTATTATATAATAAAAATATTTTGTTAAGTTAAATGTGTTGCATAGCGTGGGCAGAAAAAAATTAAAAAATAAACTATAAAAATAAACAATTTACATTAAGAGTAATTAATTAAAGGCGATAATATAATTACAATAAGTTTAAAGATTTAGTTTTTTTTTACATTCAAACATATATTACAACATCAAAAGTTTAGATATTAGTATTGATATATTTATATATATATATATATATAAAGTTCTTAAACATAAAGTTTTTTTCACAACAATAAAGAAGTTCAGACAATATAAAAGCACGCCAACAATTTTTTACAACACAGAAACGGAGAAAAGAAAGAGAGGGAAAAAAAAAACCACACAGAGAAAGAAAGAGAAAAATAACAGATTAGTTTAAACATACCTACAATATTACTGTAATACCCGGAATTTTATGGACTTAAGATTTCTCTTTTTATTAGAAATTAGAAGTCCCCATGCTATGTTTATGAGATGTTTTCATGAAAAATTATGAATCACATGTGAAATTCGTAATTTTAATAGCCAATGTTAGAATTTTCTTTTAAACCGGCTACGAGACTCGGAAAAAATGCCGAGGTTGGTAAACGGCATTTTGAGTCAAAAAGGACAAAAAAAAGAAAGAAAAAGAATGAAAAAGGATGAAATTTTAAGAAAGTCAAAGGTTTGACCAAAAAAGTCAACTTCGACCAAAAAGTCAAAGGTTGACCAAGGACGGGTCAAAAATGTTGACATCGAAAAATGATGAATTGCAGTATAAGAAGAGACTGCAAAGACTTTCTATGGTCAAGAAAGTAAAAATAAGCCGTAAAACCACCCTAGAAATCAAGCACACCGAATCAAGAATTAAAGGGCAAAAAAAAAAAGGTCTCCGAAAAATTGGAGAAAGAAAGTTTTCGGTTCAATCTTCACAAGGATGAATTTTGGATCAAAATTATAGAGCACAATATTTTAAATATTTGTGTGACAAAAAGGAAAGGAAATGAATTATTTGAAGAAGAAAAATGGCAAACAAGACCCTTATTTTTAAGGGAATATGTGTGAACCAAGTTGGTGAGGTGTGGAGCCCTCTCCATCAACCAAAGGATGCCACTTGGCTCTCCTATTTTTTCAGCCATCAACAGCCCCCATTCTTCTCCATAAAGTCCGGCCATCAAGCCTCCCCCACACTCCATCATGTTCGGCTAACAACAAGAGAAAAAGAAAAGAAAATGACTTGGTTTTGGTAACTAATGGTAGTCCAATCCCAACTAACCAAATGAGCATGTGAACTTGGGATTCTCTCCCCAAGAAAATCCGGACACAATGGCCTTGGATACCCCATAAAGTTCGGCAATCAATGAAGGAAAAGAAAGAAAAGAATTAAAGGAAAAGCAAGATAAGGCATAAAGCCTTGAATCAAGGGAAAAGTGAACCACTTTTCACCCACCTTCTAGCCTTTCTTTTTGTTAAAAAAATGAGTCAAATCCCATGCCATTCCCTTTGGAATTTTCGGCAACAATCACAAGAAAAGAAGGAGACAAGCTCCTTGATTTAAGGACAAGCAACCAACTACTCCACTTTCTCTTTTCTCCACTTCAAAATCCGGACATGAGCAGCCCCCATCCCCCTTCATTTTCGGCTGCACTTCAAGGACAAAGAGGCATGTGAGAAAGCCTTAAAATAAGGAGGAAAGTTGGTCAACAAAGCAAGCTAAACTCCCTCACTTTTTCCCCACAAAATCAGCTACTTGTTCCCCCTCCTTTCCCTTCATTTTCGGCAACAAGCTATCACTCCCCCCTTGGAGTTTCGGCTGCAGCTAGGAGATGAAAGGGACATGACATAAAGCTACTTTTGAGGAAGGAAAGCAAGCCAATTAACTCTCCCTTCTTCCATCACCTTCGGCAACTCACAAGCAGCAAAAGGGCTGCCAGTTTTCAAGAGAAAACCGTGGGAGAGAGAGAGAAGAAGAGGAGAGAAAATCTGGAAAAAAAAAATGCTAGAGCATGAGCATGTGTGTTCTTCGGTTTTTCTAGGAGAGAAAGGAAAGAAATTTGTGAGCCATGGAGACCCATTTTTAGGGCACAAAACCGTGTGTTAGAGGAGTGAAAGAGAAGAGAGAAATCTGAAAAAAATTTATGGAGTGAACCAAGCATGAAGTTCGGCTTGGTGTGATGGAGCCAAGAGAAAAGATTTTTGGTGATTCTTGGAGCCAAAATCCGTGAGCATGGAGGAAGGAAAAGGTAAGAGAAAAACTTGGATTTTCATCTTGTAAAGCTCGGTTTTGATGAGCAAGAAATGAGCTAACAAAAAGTTATTGGATTCCTATTTTTTTCTTGCAAAATCCGTGAGCCATGGAGGAGCCAAATCCATGGGTGAGCAAGCCAAGAAGAAAATGAGATTTTCAAACCCTAACTTGGGTTAAGGTAACCTCTTAAACTAATCTTGGATTTAAGCTCAAGATAAGCATTTTTTTATGATGGTTTAAGATGGGTTTGTAAGGACATAAGTCCATCTCTTTTTATAGCCCTTGATTTTCGGTGTATGTGCTTGATAGGGATTAGGGTTTGGTTGGCTTGTTTTATGATGTTTCTTGCATGATTTTTATGCTTGAAAAATTGATAGGATGCATGCTAGATGTGTTATTTAAGCCCCCTAAATTTTGGTCACAAATCAGCCCAAGGCAGTGGCTGATTTGCTTGAAGAAAAATAATGTTTGTGATGCTAGTTGATGAATGATGCAAGGATAGAACAATGCAACCCATAGGACGTTTTGTGGGCTGCATGGGCATGAAGAATGGGCAAGAATGTATGCATGGGACGTTAGACACGTTGCTTGATGTATGTTTAAGCTCCCGATGTGATCGGTCGAGTTAGAATCCGCGAACTAAGACGTAAAACCGGATTAACAACCGAAACCGCCATTTCGGAGTCGAAACTGGCCAGTTTCGGGAAAGTGAAATTATCAGGTCCTTAGAGGCCGAACGGGCTAAAAGTTAAAACACGAAAGTTGTTCGGAACAACTTTTACTAGAGGACAACGCGGACAGAATCTTAAAATAAGGCTCCAAAGGCCTTCATTTTTATGAAATCCCGTGGCTAACTCCTGGAGCCAGTTTCACTCCGTTTTTCAGGATTAGCCACATTCAAACGAAAACTGGTACTGATCTAGCCAGAACTGGGTTTTGTGCAAAACATGAAAGTTTTAGCATTTTTCGATAGCTACAACTTTCGTGAAGACAAGTTTTTCAGAAAATGAATGCATTTTTAATCTGGGTTGATTTTATGAAGAGTGCTCAGGGAATCCGCGAATTTCCAGCACTTGGTTATAAAAACGTTTTCTAGAAAAATGTTAAGTGTCTCTAAAATGTTATTTTGACTACGAAAATCGTTCCAATGGCGATTTTCAGTCCGTAACGATTTTATGAAGTCCCGTTTTAAGAAAATGAATTTTTAGAGTTTTTGGGATTATTCACCCAAAGCTCTCAAGCTAAAGAGAAAAATGAGATTTTCCATAAGTTAAAGGAAAATGAGATTTTTCAAGAAGAGAAGTGGAAATTTTAAGAGTTTAGAATTGAAATTCCACATTTTTCCAATAAGTAAAGAAAGTGATGATTTTAAACAAGTATTTTCAAGAGTAATGAAGTAAGAGCTTTTTATGAGCAAATGAGATTTTTGGAAGATAATTATATAATGTTTTTCCAAAAATAATGAAATGGAGTTTTAAGGTAAAAATGGGTAATCAAGCCGATTACGAACGGTAACCGGAATTATATCCGAGTTACGGGGCTAAGCCCATAGCCCAACGTTAGACCCAAAGGGGGTTGACCTTAGTTGACCACATGTTGACTTGGGTTGACCAAGAGTTGACTTTAGGGTTACCCAATATAACCCTAAAGGATACCAAAATTAATGAAATGGGCTAAGACCTTGGGTTATTGAAGAGACAATAGCCCAATGGATTATCAATCAAGTAAAAGTAAATTATAAGCCCAAGATGAAGGAAGTGACCAATCAGGCTTACAAGAGATATTAGAAGGGACATATAACACACACACATCTAGGATTGCTCATAGATGTTGGTTAGGATACCAACATCATGTGTCGCGATTTATGGTAAGATAAGTTAATCTTATCTTACACCTCCTTTGAAACAGGAATATGAACCTGTTGAGATATCGCAAGGAATGTACGTCAAGAGCATAGGACTTAAGGTAAGTACAAACCTCACCTGTGGTATGGAAAAATAATATGTATGTTCAAATATGCTATGTTTCAAGATATGTTGAAATGCTTTAAAGATGTCATGTTTTGAAGATGTTTCCAAGATGCCATGTGTTAAGAATGTCATGTTTTAAAGATGCCATGCTATGTTTTATGAACGAAATGTTAAGTATGTATGATATAGTGACATCATGAAGTATGCTCACTAATGATAAGAAACTTGGTAAAAATACACAAGTAAGGTGTCGTACCAACCTCCACCAAAGTGGAGGATTTTTATGTTAAAGTTATGGATTCGCTCTCTCGTTTTTGTAAGAGGGTGTAATCACTTATGTTTCCTGGGTACAGTTAGGGACTTGCAATCCCATCTAACTGTATCTAGAGGCGCGCTATATGCTAAGGGTACGTACACTATGGGGCCCATAAGAAAGGTAAGAAAGTTAAAAGAAATGCATAAATGGAACATAAATGGTTCATGCATATGTTTTATGATGAAGTATGTTTTCAAGATGTTTAATTGAAAATGTTTTGTGAGATCGCGTTTGTACTTGCTGAGCGTCAGCTCATCAGATATATTCCATACTGCAGGTTGAGATAAAAAGCTTGTAGCTTTACTTGGTGGGCTTGGAGATGATGCAGCGAGTGAAGGGCGGTGTGGGATACCACTACGCAATAATTTCCGCAATATGTTTAAAGTTATGAAGTTTTCATGTATGTTAAAAGTCAAGTTATGTTATGTATGTATGAAATGTTCAAAGTACGATGCACAATTTTAGTGCATGGGTTTCAAGTCAAGATTTTTAAAATGAAATCCAAATTATGAAGTTCAAAAAAAAAGCTTTAAAAACGATGTTCAAAAGAAGTTTCAAAAAAAAAAAAAAAAATTTATTCCACATTTTCAAAGATTTTAAGCAAGTTATGTATGAAGTATGAATGTGACGGTTCCGGCGCCCCGCATCCGCGCGGTCGGACCCGCGTTGGGTGTCAGGTGGGTGGTTCGGGGCGTCACAATTACTATCAAAACAATGAAGAAGTTCAAACAATATAAAAGCACACCAACGAACATTAAAGAGGAACAAAATAAAAACAACAATCATTAATATTAATGAACAGCTTTAAATAACAATAGTACCTGAAGAAAAAACGGCGTCTGAGGAAGTTTCAACAGAAATCAATGAAGTAAACCAGAGAAGCTAAAAGAACAGTGGAGAAGCTTTAGTGGTAAAAGGTAGAGATAAGGTAATAAATGAAGAGAGTTTATCTATAAAAACAACTCCACTAAGCAGAAGACAAAACTCTTCCTTTTTTTTTTTTTTTTTAGTCGGTTCAAGAACTCAAAAATTATTTTTACAGATACAACACAAAAGATAACAAATCTTTTACAAATCAAATGCATTAATGATAGAGGACAGAAAGATCAAAAATTTAGAAGGATTAAATGCAAAAGATAGATGACCTAGACTGATTACAGTTATGGAGCTAAAGAATAAAAAATATAAACGTATACGAACTACTACAATTAGAACATTCAGATTCAAAATTTACAGCCATTAAATGGAAATGACAGATAACCTAATACAATTATAGCTGCAAAAGTAAAAAATAAAAAACTGTAACAATTCATTCGAATGCAAATCAACATCAACCATTCAAAAATTCTATTTATAAGAAAATCAAACCACAAAAAAAAAAAAACGAAAACAAAAACAGAGAAAAAATTTCATCAAATAAAATTTAGCACGTATTATCCGGGGAAGGAAAAATAGAAAAATAACAATGATATGAAGATAGCAAGCGAAAAAATCTTCGATTCTCCACGCAACACTTCCATTCATCCATTTTGCCACCATCATTTTAACAATCTGCAAAACAAAAAATGTAGAAATCAAATACAAAAAAAAAAAAAAAAAATTCGGTACAAAAAATTTCTGACAAAGAAAAAATTACATACCATATATTTAGTTCCAATTTTTTAGGCTTTCTAAGAATAACTCAACTTAAAAAAAAATTCCCACCACGATTTGAAATCGAAAATTTTCAGGGAGGGAAAAAAAACGAAGAAAAACAGAGAAATTGGTAGAAACAAAGGAAAGAAACGACAGAAATAAAGGGAAAAAAAACCCACAACGCAACAAATAAAGGGGAAAAATTCAGAAAAACCCTACATTCAAGACAAAAATCTATCGGTAGGGGAAAAAAAAAAAGAAATAAGATTCTAAAGTTTAAACATTAAAAGTCGAAAAAATATGAAAAAAAAAAAAAGAAAACTGACAGAGAAAGAGAAAGAGTTAAAACATCAACAACAAACATACACAACGCAACAAATTGATGACCGAAAAAACGAAAATGGAGCACACGGAAAAAAGTTTTGAAACGCAAATAAAACGGTAGAGAAAGAAAGATTTAAACATAAAAAGTCGAAAAAATATGAAAAAAAAAAAAAAGAAAACTAACAGAGAAAGAGAGAGAGTTAAAACATCAACAACAAACATACACAATGCAACAAATTGATCGCCGAAAAAACGAAAATGGAGCAAACGGAAAAAAGTTTTGAAACCCAAATAAAACGGTAGAGAGAGAAAGAGCTAAAATAAAAAAACAAACCAACACCACATAATCGGCAACAGCAGGGAAAAAACAAAGAAAAAGTGAGAATGCTCTTCGGCTACACATAATCGGCGGCAAAACGAAAAAAACAGAGAAGAGAGAAAAGAAAGAGAGAGCAGTAGAGAGAGAAAGAGCTAAAATAGAGAGAGAGAGAAAAGCACCACACAAAGATGGGTAGCAGAATAGTCAATCGAGAAAAGAGAAGAAAGAGAAAGAGAGAGAGAGAGAGAAAGCAAGCATGAGAGAAAATGAAAAATAAAATTAAAATAAAACAACTTTGTACTACACAAAGTTAGCACAATGGGTGGTTGAATGGTTGGAGAAAAGAGAAGAGAGAGAGAGAGAGAGAGAGAGAGAAAGCAAGCATGAAAGAAAAGGGGAAATAAAATAAAATAACACAACTTTGGGACTACACAAAGACCATCATAATGGGCGGCAGAGAAAGAAGAAAGAGAGAGAGAGAGAGAGAGAGAGAGGAAGTGAGCATGGTGGAACGTTGTCCAAGAGAGGAAAGAGAGTGCAGTAGTAGCTGTCTATCAAAAATAATGAAGGAAAGAAAAGTAGAAATAGAGAGAGACGGAAAGACAGACGGACTTCGAGAGACAAAGAAAGAACAAAGGACAAAACCGTCCATTGACTGTGGACGACCCAACCAACAGAGAAGGAAGCAAGGGCAAAAGCGTCATTCTACTGTAGCAAGGGTAGATCCGTCCGATTACTGTAGAAGGAACAGTGAAAACGGCCTTTCCTTTAGTATAAGAGTATAAAGTTTACATAAGAAAAAAAAAAAAAAACATAAAGTCGAATAATTTTTTAGTTTAGACTCATGCCCGTTAGAAGAAAAAAAAAATTCTGACTCTGTCACTAATTGTTTACACTTCCATAGATATAGATATAGATGCATAGATTTTCATAGATATAGATATAAATGTGTATATAGATGTAGATATATTTTCTCTCCCTTATATATCAAAAAGTATATACTCTATATATAAATATGTATATATATTTTATTTTGTGAAAAAAAAAAAGAAAAAACATGTTTTGCACCACTATAAGATATACAAAGTGCACCAAAATCATATATCACCTTTCCTCTATTGATATTGTGTTCAAGGATCTCCTTCCATGCCTGTATTTGTTATTGACTTGTAAGAGCTAGAAGTTCCAATTCCTTTTGTTTCAATATCACTTAGGCTGCCTATGTTTTCAGATGTCCAGTCAACCAAGTAACCCGGCCTCGAAATTTCACTCTTCACCTCTAAATCTCCTGAAAGCATTGCCACCACTCGAGACATAGACGGTCGTTCCGTTGGCAACGTTTGAGTGCATAAAAGAGCTACTCCTATGACTCTTCTTACTTCTTCATCGTCGATTTCTGATAGTTCCGAATCCACTAATTCGCTTTCGCAGTCCTGTTCATACAAGTTCCAAGCCTAGCAAACCAAGAAATACTAAGATGGCATCACGTGACTTAGGACAATTCAACCACCAAAAAAAAAAAAAAAAAAACCGAAGCTAGTCTATTCGACATTGTTTACTGAAAGCTACTTCTGACTTCTTGTGCCAGAAACTGCGTTTTGAATGTTTGAATAACTCTTAAGAAAAGTTTTGTATCCCATGATTTCATGCCAACAATTTGAGCATTTTGCAACTTAAACAAAAGAAGGATAATTCAACTTTTATGAAAACACAAACGGGGTTTTCAATTTTCACTTTGTTCGATGTAGATATCGTTATGAGTCAGTTAGTGATTAAAATCTTCTTAAAATCATGATTTGGAACTATATATATTATTTTTAATAATATGTAATATTAATTTTCCATACCCATTCAAGAAGATAAATCTTCTTTCCTTCCAAGTTGGAGTCTGAAATTCGCCTACCGCTGACAATCTCTAGAGCTAAGATACCAAAGGCGAACACGTCTGTTTTTTTCGTAAGATGTCCACGCATGGCATACTCCGGTGCAAGATACCCTCTGCATCATTAGCAACCGTAGTGATAAATTTTAACGCGAAAGAGAAGAAATATAAACATGAGCAATCAAAATATCCAGTTGAAAACAAAACTAAGGTGTTAAAAGTATTGACAAGAATTTACATTGTTCCAGCGATACGTGTGCTTATGTGGGTCATTTTATCATCAAAAAGCTTGGCCAAACCGAAATCTGATATCTTCGGAATGAGATTAGAATCAAGTAAAATGTTGCTGGCTTTCACATCTCTATGTACAATCGGAACGCGGGACTCCTCGTGAAGATAAGCTAGACCTCTGGCTACTCCCAAGCAAATATCAAAACGTGTTGACCAATTAAGCTTCAAGTCATTCTTTCCTGCTCATGACAGCCATAAATACTGATGTAAATGCTTAAATTCATACATAAAGACACAAAAACGCGCACACAAGTAGTAATGATATTGTTCTCATACCAAATAGCGCTTGATCAAGACTTTTGTTTTCTAGATACTCGTAAATCAGAAGTCGCTGTTCTCCCTCAAGGCACCATCCATACAATTTCACCAAGTTACGATGTTGCACGGCGGATATTGTAGCAATCTCAGTCACAAATTGGTTATTGCCTTGGTGAGATGTTAAAGATAGTTGCTTCACCGCAATTGTTCTTCCATCATCGAGGATTCCCTGTCGGGCATAAGTAGATACATGCTAAACCTTTATTCTCAATTTATTATGGATATTTCTATCAATTTGTAACCATTTTTCTAGGATTTAGAATAATTACCTTGTAGACAGGTCCAAATCCTCCCTCTCCTAACTTATTAGCAGAGCTAAAATCATTTGTAGCCGCTCTTAATTCGGCATAACTGAAAGTGAATGGTGTAATATCTATCCCTGAGAGCTCTGTCAATCAAATGTACGAAAGTTTAAAAAAAGTACGAAAGTTTAACATAATTTGATGGAATTCTGACAGTTCAGAAGTGTGTTATAATTTTGGAGTTTCTGTTCAATCAAAAGACTATCGCATGAAAAAGAAATGGTAGTTACCTTCGTCTTTGCTGGTGCGACCCTTCTTTCTTCTTTTGACAATGTAGAAAGCCACCAAAACAAACAAGAAGCTAAAAATCGAAACACCAACTGCAATCCCCACTGTTTGTCCAGTCCTGTTCTTCTTATTGGTTGGAGGTTTATTATTGACAGTGGGCTTGAAATCTGTACCAAAACATCACATGTAAACTATATTATATTGTAGACTGTGTGTGTGTGTGTCTATATATATAATTATACACACACACACGTATATAAGAAAGTAATACTTAAAATACTTTAGTTGCACCTAAAAGTGTCACACCATTTTACCTGGAGTAGCACTAATGGCTGAAATAGAAGGTCCATAAGTATTCAGATCAGGTATGCAACAAGTCCCTTTTCCAGCCCAAAAGAGATGGATTTCAAGGTAGTTTTGGTCTACATAAGCCTTAAAGTCCCTATGGATAGCTCGAAAAGAAACTCCACCTGCCTCTTTTCGTATGTCAAAATCCTTTAAAACGAGATTCCCCTGATACATTTTAAGAAAAGATAGGAAGAAAGAGTTATCATCTATCCAAGAAACATGTAGTGGAAAAACGTACAAGAAAGAGTAGACATACGCGCAAGCAAAAAGCCAATGAATACTATGACCTAAAAACTTGGTCACCGAAATATTTTCCGGAAAAGTGGAGGGAGGGAAAGGGTGGGGCTTGTGGAGAATAGTAGAAGCGTTTCGGGGTACATGGTTGCGTGGTATGAAAAAAGAATGGGGGAGTTGATTAAATATTCTCTCAGTATGACGGGATTAGAGAAGGGAATCTATATCAAACAAAATAATAGAAAGGTTCTTTCCTTGCTCTCCATTTTCCTCGCTCTCCATGTGACGCCCCGAACCACCACCCTGGCACCCACGCGGGGCCGACCGCGCGGATGCGGGGCGCCGGAACCGTCACATTCATACTTCATACATAACTTGCTTTAAATCTTTGAAAATGCGGAATAAAATTTTTTTTTTTTTTTTTTTTTTTTTTTTTGAAACTCCTTTTGAGCATCGTTTTAAAACTTTCTTTGAACTTCATAATTTGGATTTCATTTTAAAATCTTGACTTGAAACCCATGCACTAAAATTGTGCATCTTACTTAAACATTTCATACATAAATAACTTGGCTTGATACTTAAACATACATAAAAACTTTATTACTTTAACATATGCGGAAATTATTGCGTAGTGGTATCCCACACCGCCCTTCACTCGCTGCATTGTCTCCAAGCCCACCAAGTAAAGCTACAAGCTTTTTATCTCAACCTGCAGTATGGAATATATCTGATGAGCTGAAGCTCAGCAAGTACAAACGCGATCTCACAAAACATTTTCAATTAAACATCTTGAAAACATACTTCATCATAAAAAACATATGCATGAACCATTTATGTTCCATTTATGCATTTCTTTTTAACATTCTTACCTTTCTTATGGGCCCCTTAGTGTACGTACCCTTAACATATAGCGCGCCGCTGGATACAGTTAGATGGGATTGCAAGTCCCTAACTGCACCCAGGAACATAAGTGATTACACCCTCTTACAAAGCGAGAGAGCGAATCCATAACTTTAACATAAAAATCCTCCACCGTGGTGGAGGTTGGTACGACACTTTACTTGTGTATTTTTACCAAGTTTCTTATCATTAGTGAGCATACTTCATGATGTCACTATATCATACATACTTAACATTTCGTTCATAAAACATAGCATGGCATCTTTAAAACATGACATTCTTAACACATGGCATCTTGAAAACATCTTCAAAACATAACATCTTAAAAGCATTTCAACATATCTTGAAACATAGCATATTTGAACATACATATTATTTTTCCCATACTACAGGTGAGGTTTGTACTTACCTTAAGTCCTATGCTCTTGACGTACATTCCTTGCGATATCTCAACAGGTTCATATTCCTGTTTCAAAGGAGGTGTAAGATAAGATTAACTTATCTTACCATAAATCGCGACATATGATGTTGGTATCCTAACCAACATCTATGAGCAATCCTAGATGTGTGTGTTATATGTCCCCTCTAATATCTCTTGTAAGCCTGATTGGTTACTTCATTTATCTTGGGCTTATGATTTACTTTTCTTGATTCATAATCCATTGGGTTATTATCTCTTCAATAACCCAAGGTCTTAGCCCATCTCATTAATCTTGGTATCCTTTAGGGTTATATTGGGTAACCCTAAAGTCAACTCTTGATCAACCCAAGTCAACATGTGGTCAATTAAGGTCAACCCCCTTTGGGTCTAACGTTGGGCTATGGGCTTAGCCCAGTAACTCGGATATAATTCCGGTTACCGTTCGTAATCGGCTTGATTACCCATTTTTACCTTAAAACTCCATTTCATTATTTTTGGAAAACATTATATAATTATCTTCCAAAAATCTCATTAATTTGCTTGTAAAAAGCTCTTACTTCATTACTCTTGAAAATACTTGTCTAAAATCATCACTTTCTTTACTTCTTGGAAAAATGTGAATTTCAATTCTAAACTCTTAAAAATCCACTTTCTTCTTGAAAAATCTCATTTTCCTTTAACTTGGAAAATCTCATTTTTCTCTTTAACTTGAGAGCTTTGGGTGAATAATCCCAAAAACTCTAAAAATTCATTTTCTTAAAACGGGACTTCATAAAATCATTACGGACTGAAAATCGCCATTGGAACGATTTTCGTAGTCAAAATAACATTTTAGAGACACTTTACATTTTTCTAGAAAACGTTTTTGTAAACCAAGTGCTGGAAATTCGCGGATTCCCTGAGCACTCTTCATAAAAACAACCCAGATTAAAATCCGTTCATTTTCCGAAAAACTTGTCTTCACGAAAGTTGTAGCTATCGAAAAATGCTAAAACTTTCGTGTTTTGCACAAAACCCAGTTCTGGCTAGATCAGTACCAGTTTTCGTTTGAATGTGGGTGATCCTGAAAAACGGAGTGAAACTGGCTCCAGGAGTTAGCCACGGGATTTCATAAAAATGAAGGCCTTTGGAGCCTTATTTTAAGATTCTGTCCGCGCTGTCCTCTAGTAAAAGTTGTTCCGAACAACTTTCGTGTTTTAACTTTTAACCCGTTCGGCCTCTAAGGACCTGATAATTTCACTTTCCCGAAACTGGCCAGTTTCGACTCCGAAATGGCAGTTTCGGTTGTTAATCCGGTTTTACGTCTTAGTTCGCGGATTCTAACTCGACCGATCACATCGGGAGCTTAAACATACATCAAGCAACGTGTCTAACGTCCCATGCATACATTCTTGCCCATTCTTCACGCCCATGCAGCCCACAAAACGTCCTATGGGTTGCATTGTTCTATCCTTGCATCATTCATCAACTAGCATCACAAACATTATTTTTCTTCAAGCAAATCAGCCACTGCCTTAGGGCTGATTTGTGATCAAAATTTAGGGGACTTAATTAACACATCTAGCATGCATCCTATCAATTTTTCAAGCATAAAAATCATGCAAGAAACATCATAAAACAAGCCAACCAAGCCCTAATCCCTATCAAGCACATATACACCGAAAATAAAGGCTATAAAAGAGATGGACTTATGTCCTTACAAACCCATCTTAAACCATCATAAAAATGCTTATCTTGAGCTTAAATCCAAGATTAGTTTAAGGGTTTACCTTGACCCAAGTTAGGGTTTGAAAATCCCATTTTCTTCTTGGCTTGCTCACCCATGGATTTGGCTCCTCCATGGCTCACGAATTTTGCAAGAAAAATAGAGATCCAAGAAACTTTTTGTTAGCTTCTTTCTTGCTCATCAAAACCAACTTTATAAGATGAGAAATCCAAGTTTTCTCTTACCTTTTTCCTTCTCTCAAGTCCACGGATTTTGGCTTCAAGAATCACCAAAAATCTTTCCTCTTGGCTCCATCACACCAAGCCGAACTCCACCATGGTTCACCCCATAAATTTTTCCAGATTTCTCTCTTCTCTTTCACTCCTCTAACACACGGTTTTTGTGCCCCAAAATGGGTCTCCATGGCTCACAAATTTCTCTTGATTCTCCCTTAGAAAAGCCGAACATCACACATGCAAAACCCTCTAGCATTTTTCCAGATTTTTCCTTCTCTTCCTCCCTCTCTCTCCCACGGTTTTCTTCTGAAAACTTGGCAGAGCTTTTGCTGCTTTATCCAATAAAAGATGGGTCTTTTGGAGTGGTTAATAAAGAGGAAATGAGAAGGGAATGGCCGGTCACAAAGAGGCATGGAGAGCACACCTTTATCCATTGGTTTTCTAGCTTTTTTTCCTCTCTTGCTTGCTTTATTGCTGCTGCCGAAAGTGATGGGAGATGGAAGGGGACAAGCAGCGGTTTTTGAGGAGAAAAGAGGGAGAGTTAGCTTGCTTTGGTGGTGTTGTGATGTCACACCTTTTTCTCTTGCCTTCCCATGCTTTTGCCGAAAATGGAGGAGCACAAAGTGCATGTGGGTTGCTGTGAATACTTCCCTTTAATTAATCTCTGCTTCTTTCTTTTCTTTGCACGTGGGCTGACCAACTAATACCACCACAAAATTTATATATATATACATATATTGTTTCTTTTTTTTTTTGACTTTTCTTCATCTTTTCCTTCATTGATTGCCGAACTTTATGGGGGATCCTAGGGCCATTGTGTCCGGATTTTCTTGGGGAATTTGAAGGATGGTTGCCGAATATTGAAGTGGAGAAAGTGGAGTAGTTGGTTCTTGTCCTTAAATCAAGGAGCTTGTCTTCTTCTTTCCTTTGCTTGCTTTCTTTTCTTTCTTTAAAATTAATTCCTTTCCTTTCCTTTGTGTCACACAATTATTAAAATATTGTGCTCCATAATTTTGATCCAAAATTCTTCCTTATAAAAATTGAACCGAAAACTTTCTTTCTTCAATTTTTCGGAGACCTTTTTGCCCTTTAATTCTTGATTCGGTGTGCTTGATTTCTAGGGTGGTTTTTACGGCTTATTTTTGCTTTCTTGACCATTGAAAGCTTTTTGCAGTCTCTTCTTATACTGCAATTCATCATTTTTCGATGTCAACATTTTTGACCCGTCCTTGGTCAACCTTTGACTTTTTGGTCAAAGTTGACTTTTTGGTCAAACCTTTGACTTTCTTAAAATTTCATCCTTTTTCGTTCTTTTTCTTTCCTCTTCGTCCTTTTTGACTCAAAATGCCGTTTACCAACCTCGGCATTTTTTTCCGAGTCTCGTAGCCGGTTTAAAAAAAATTCTAACCTTGGCTAATAAAATTACGAATTTCACATGTGATTCATAATTTTTCATGAAAACATCTCATAAACATAGCATGGGGACTTCTAATTTCTAATAAAAAGAGAAATCGTAAGTCCATAAAAATTCC